>JAJOOE010059133.1:27500-138998 GCA_036250405.1 Solanum raphanifolium
ATATGGTTCCACAAGACAATCTATCATCCAATGCACGAGTCGAAAGTAGGTCCTGTGATAGAGTCCCAGACTTAGAGAAATTTTAGGATCAAAAGTTGGGACCCACGGACATGGTGTACTGTCCATAAGTGGATCCATGGACCATACATGAGGTCCCGTCATTGGGGGTCGAAAGAATATGGTCTCTGAACCCATCAACGGTCGACCAGTACGGTCCGTGGTGGGACCTATGAACCATAAATCAGGTCATTGGTGAGGGTTTGACTGTTATATTATAGGGACTTTTGGGTCTTTTGCTAAGTACTCTAACCTAATACTGTGTCATTTTACAACTTCTTATGGACCCTATATAAATGTTTTTACCCCCAAATTTCCCAATTGAACTCACTCTTCTAAATTCTCAAAGTTGATCAAAGTTCTTCCCCAAATATTTCTCTCTCTACAAGCTTGAAAAAGAAAGCTAGGGTTTCAAGGTCAAGTCTCCAATTTTACCATCGATTGCAAGCTTTTGTTAACAAGGTATAATGGTATTCGCCTATATAGTCCTTTCCTCCATGGGGTTCCTAAATTCTCCAATTTCACAATGTAGAATCTACATTGGAAGTTAGGGTTTATAGTCAATCTCATGGGTTCTTTTCAATTTTGATCTAATTGATTGTTTTATGTCTTTTTATGAATGAATCGAAGTAATTGTATGTTTTATTCGATGAATTCTCCTTAACCCATCTGAAGTTCATGATTTCTAGACTATGATCATATGAAGAAGCTTTTGAGGCATGAAAGATGAATTTATGAAAATATGCATGATCTTTATGAAGTTGATGATAATGTGTTAAGGATGCTTTGAGAGTGAAGTATCAATGTGATTATTGTTGTTGTGAAAGGATTTTATCACATAAAGGATTCGTAAGGTTGAAAGGTTTTCTCACCTAAGATGAATCAAAGTTAAGGAGCTATTCTAATGATGAGGTAAGCGACGATTAGCCATGTCCTCTAATGCTAAGACAAGTGATGAATACCCATATCTCATAAATGTTAAAATAAGTTAAGATAAACGAATATTCGGTGGGATTTATGCTTAGCATTGAGTGGATAAGTGTCGATTACCTATGTCCCATCAACTATGTGCAACCATAGGTTTTTATAGATAGACATTAGCTAGTGGATCCACATAAGCTAGAAGTTCATGGTTCTTACCTTGGCAAGTAAGAACACCTCTTTTCGATGTGGGATAGACACTAGATTCCACGTTATTGCTAACATGATCTATAAATTTTGGTTAAAGGTAAATCTCCCAAAGTAATGAACTAAGTTTAGTTCAAGAATTATCTCATGTGTGTTTTTAAGATTATTTCTACTTGCATTGACCATGATCACAATTATGTTTCTAAATCTTTTATCCTATGTTTTTGACTTTGCCTTTGCATGACATGAAAAGTCCTTTTTAGCATGATTTCAGAACATTTATGTAGTGCTATCATACTTGGTACATTCCATATACTAAAGCATACTCTTGCCTACATTGTTTCACTAATGTAAGGTCTGACGCTCCCACTCTGCATCTTTGTGGCTAGTGATCACTTTAGTAGATTTGATCATTGGTGAGTCGTCATGTTCAGAGGACCGAACCCTTTATTATTTTTTGTCTTTACCTTTCAGTATTGTATGTGATGCATGGTTTACGTCCCAATCACACTTTATGTACTAGATGGCTTTGAGACTATGTTAGTATTCCGCTGCTTTTTGTAAACACTTATAATATGAACCGTGTCTCAAAATATCTCTTCATTTTCTATTATCTTGTATGATGTATGCTAAGTGGCCTGTGTAGGGCCTCTTGGTGGTCCTATGCTCAATGTTACGCCTAGGGTATACTTTGGGTCTTAACAAACTTGGTATTAGAGCACAAGGTTTAGAAATATCCTAGGAAGTTTTATAAGCCACGTTGAGTAGAGTCTTGTTCATGAGTTTGAAGCGCGATAGATTTATGAATGAGAGGGTATAATATATTTAGGAAACTCCACTTCTTTAATTACTCTAAAGTTGTGCGATAAAGTTTAACTCTATAATGTCTCTCTCCTAATCCCTATCCAATACACCTGTGATATGTCACCCGAAGGGCATATGCTAAAAGGAATATGGGAGAGAATGTGGAATGGAAAGCTCTTTTTCAAGCTCCTAAGGTTTTGGTCAACCCTTTGGCAACAAGTGACTAGTGCGGAGTGTAGGGCTACTTTTCAAGTGTTGGCTCAAGCCATGACGGCTCCAGCCAATAGGGAAGTTGTGGTCCCCGTGAACCCAAATGTGGGTACGCTCGCAACTAGAGTGAGAGACTTCACTAGAATGAATCCTCTGAAGTTTCATGGTTCCAAGGTGGAGGAAGATCCTCAAGAGTTCATTGATGAAGTTTATAAGGTGTTGATGATCATGGGTGTGACGCCGATATAAAAGGCAGAATTGGCCCCTTACCAACATAAGGGTGTCGCTCAAATATTGATCAATCAATAGAAGGAAGAGAGGAAGGTTGATGCAAGTCCTCTTGATTGGGTAAAGTTTAAGGTTTATTTTCTTGATAGCTTCTTTACCCTTGAGATGAGGGAGGAAAAGGTACTTGAATTCATTTACCTTCTTCAAGGAAGTATGAGTGTAAGGGAATATTCTTTGAAGGTCAAAAATTGTCTCCATATGCTCCTACTATGGTTGCCGATCCTAGAGAAAGAATGAATAAGTTTGTTTTTGGCGTATCTAATGTGGTGGTTAAAATATGTCATAACGCCGTGATTTTTAATGTCATGGACATTTCTCGTCTCATGGTTCATGCTCAACAAATCGAAGAGGAGAAACTTAAGGAAATGTCTAGGAACGCCGAGAGGGCCAAGACTGGGGACGATGACTTCTCACATTCAAGGTCCGATGGACATGGTCGTTCTAAATTCTTACATAGGTTTTCCGGTAAAGGTTCCTCCAATGCTTCTCCTAAGTTCAACAAAAATAGGGTGTCTAAGCGTATACCTCAAGGAAGTAATGGTGGTGGATCTTCATTGTCTACTAGTGCTAAATGTGGAAGAAAGTATGAGTGTAAATGTCAAGTTGGTTCTAATGCATGCTTTGGTTGTGGTAAAAGGGATCATAAGATAAGGGATTGTCCCTTAGTTTCTATGAATGAAGGAGATAATCATTGACGAACTCAACCCAATCCTCCATTAGGTTCTAGTGGAAGTGAAAAGCGAAGCCGATTTTATGCACTTCAGACACGCCATGAGCAAGAAGGTTCTCCCTATGTGGTTACCAGTATGTTGAAAGTCTTTCATCTTGATGTTTATGCTTTGCTTGATCCCTATGCTACCTTATGTCTATAGAAAGTGTCTAGTCTCCTTACACCATAGGGTCAGTCATGTTGATCTGGTAGAGCTTGATATATTAGATTTCAATTTTATTCTTGGAATGGATTGGCTACATTCATGTTATGCTTTAATTGATTGTAGAACCCGAGTAGTCAAATTCTAGTTTCCAAATGAACGCATTTTATAGTTGAAAGAGGGAAATTATATGCCTAACATTTAGTTTGTCTCTTGTCTTAAAGCTAGAAAGATTATTTCTAAGGGTTGCATATACCTTCTTGTTCAAGTTAGGGATATGGATTCAAAAACCCTACTCTTGAGTTGGTCCCCATTGTCAATAAGTTTCTGGATGTGTTTCCCGATGATTTGTCTCATGTACCTCTTGAAAGGGAAATAGATTTTGGTATTGACCTTCTCCCAAATACACAACCTATCTTTATTCCTCCTTACCGAATGGCTCTGGTAGAACTTAATAAATTAAAGACACAATTGAAAATTTTTTGGATAAGGGTTTCATCCAACCGAGTATCTCTCTATGGGGGTGCTCTAGAGTTATTTTTTAGAAAGAAAGATGGTTTACTTTGTATCTGTATTGACTACCGAGAATTGAACAAGGTTCCTATTAAGAAGAAATATCATCTTCCAAGGATAGATGACTTGTTTGATCAACTATAAGGAGCAAGTTATTCTCTAAGATTGACCTCCGATCAGGTTATTACCAATTGAGGGTGAAGGAGGATGACATTCTGAAGACAAATTTTTGAACTCGGTATGGTCATTATGAGTTTTTTGTAATGTTGTTTGGTTTGACTAATGCTCCAACCACATTTCTGTATTTGATGAATATGGTGTTCAGAAAATACCTAGACATATTTGTGATTATGTTCGTTAATGATATATTGATATGTTCAAGGAGTGAAGACGAGCATACCAATCATTTGAGGATTGTGTTGCAAGTCCTCATGGACCAACAACTATTTGCACAGTTTAGCAAATGTCAGTTTTGGTTAAGGTATGTGGCTTTTCTTGGCCATATATTATTTTCGGTAAGGGTATTGAGGTAGATCCTAAGAAGACGGATGCGGTTAAGAATTTGTCTTGATCCTTATCCCTTTCAGATATTCGAAGTTTCTTGGGTTTAGTCGATTACTATATAAAGTTTGTGGAAGGGTTTCCTACGATTGCCTCTCCGTTAACGACATTATCCCTAAAGAAATTTAAGTTCATGTGGTTGGAAGCATGTGGAAGGAGTTTTCAATAATTGAAGGATAGGCTTACTTCTGCTCTGGTGTTGACTTTATCAGAAGGAACCGATGGGTTAGTTGTTTATTATAATGCTTAAAGAATTGGGTTAGGATGTGTCCTTAGGCAAAATGGGAAAGTCAGTCCCTATGCTTTAAGGCAACTTAAGATTCATGAAAAACATTATCCTACCCATAACCTTGAACTAGCAGCGTAGTGTTCACTCTAAAGATTTCAAGGCATTACTTAAATGGTGTTTATATAGATGTCTTTACCAACCAGAAAAGTTTGCAATATGTTTTTAAACAGGATGATCTAAATCTTCACCTCAAAATGTGGCTTGAATTACTAAAGGATTACGACATGAGTGTTCTCTATTACCCATCAAGACAAATGTAGTGGTGGATGCTCTTTGTCGGTTATCGGTGGGTAGTATTGCTCATATTGAGGGTGTTAAGAAGGAGTTGGTTCGATACATTTGTAAATTGATCCGATTGGGCGTTCGATTGGTTGACTCCACCAACGGTGGTGTTATGGTTCACAATGGCTTAGAATCATCTTTTATAGAAGATGTGAAAGACAAGCCATGTCTTGACCCGATCTTGATTGAATTGAAGGAACCAGTGCTTAAGAAGTCAGTTGAGGCTTTCTCCCAAGGGGGATATGGAGTGCTTAGATATCAAGGTCGTTTGTGTGTTCCGGATATAGATGACTTGAGGGAGCAGATCTTAATAGAAGCCCATAGTTTTCGATATTTCATTCACCAGGGAGCCACCAAGATGTACCTTTACTTGCGGGAGGTCTATTGGTGGAATAGGATGAAAAACGATATTGCGGGATTTGTGGCTGTGTACTAATTGTCAACATGTGAATGTTGAGCATCAAATCCCAAGAGGTTTGTCCCAATACATAAGCATTCCTACTTGGAAGTGGGAACATTTGAATATGAACTTTATTCCTGGCTTACCTCCCAACCGAGGGCGACATGATTCGATTTGGGTTATTATGGATCGAATGATGAAATCGGCTCATTTCATTCTAGTCAAGGATTTCTTACTCGGCTGAAGACTATGCCAAGTTTTACTTTAGAGAAATTTTTAGGTTACATGGAGTGCCTTTATCCATTATCTCTGATCGTGGTACCTAATTCACCTCTCATTTTCAACTTTTTTTTCAAAAAGGCCTTGGTACTCGTGTTAAGCTTAGTACGGCATGTCATCAACAAACCGTTGGACAAGCGGAGCATACTATCCAAACTTTGTAAGATATGTTGAGAGCATGTGTAATTGACTTCAAAGATAGTTGGGATGATCACTTGCCTTTGATTGAGTTTGCATACAACAATAACTATCATTCAAGCATTTGTATGGCTCCATTCGAGGCTCTATATGGTAGGAGGTGTGCTATAGGTTGGTTTGAAGTGGGTGAAGTTACTTTGATAGGTCCTGAGTTGGTGCATGAGGCTATGGAGAAAGTTTAGCTTATTCTAAAAAGGTTGAAAACGGCTCAAAGTTGACAGAAGTACTATACTAATGTTAGAAGGAGAGACCTTGAGTTTGATGTAGATGATTGAGTCGAATTTAAAATATTCTCACCCATGAAGGGTGTGATGAGGTTTTGGAAGAAAGGGAAACTTAGTCTCCACTATGTGGTCCCATATTAGATTTTGAAGGGAATTGGTAAAGTTGCTTATGAACTTGATTTTCCTAATGATTTGGCATCGGTGCATCTAGTTTTTCATGTATCTCTATGAAGAAATGTGTTGGAGATCTGACATCCATAGTTCCCCTAGAACGTTTCGGAGTTAAGGAGAATCTTTCTTATGAAAAAAATTCATTTGAAATTTTAGATCGGCAAGTTAAGAAGTTGAGAAACAAGGAAGTTGCTTCCGTAAAGGTTTTTTGTAGGAATCAGTTAGTTTAGGGTGCTACTTGGGAAGCCGAGGTCAATATGATGTCCCGTTATCCTCCTCTATTTCCCCTCGTCCCTACTTTAGATTGAGGTATTAAGTCCTTCAGGTTTGCTCTTTTGGTTTAATGTGTCTTAGATATTTCAATGATTGCTCATTTATGTATGTTCATGGAAAGCTTAAATTTTCAGAAAATGAATTAACATGATTTCTTTTTTCATGTTTATGAGCATTTGAGTATGAGGTGCATATAGAACTTATGAAATGATATTTTGAACATGCTTTAACTTGGAGTTGATGTTTCCTCCTCTGATATGCGCATTTATGTGATTGCATTCATGTTGGGATGTTAGGTTTAAGTTCCTACCCTCCGTATGATGTCTTGAATTCCATTCGAGGATGAATGTTCCCAAGGGGAAGATAATGTAACACCTCGGATTGAAAAGATAGAAACAATTGCAGTGTTTTTGGAAGTGGTGCCAGCACCAACGGAACCACACACGGTGCATGGATTGACATACGGACCGTAGGTGGGGCCGTGGTTGGCAAGTTAAAAGTTACCTAAAATTTATAGTCCCAGTATCCTTATATGGTTCAGCAAGATGATATTTCATCCAATGCACTAGTGGTCAGTAGGGCTCGTAGGAGAGTCCCATAATTAAAAAATATTTAGGATCAAAAGTTAGGACTCACGACTATGGTGTACAGTTCGTAAATGGACCCACAGATTGTCCATGGGGTCCTGTCATTATGTGTTCAAATATGGTGGTCTCTGAACCCAACAATGGTCGACCACGACGGTCCATGGTGGGACCTACGGACCATAGGTCAGGCCATTGGTGAGGGTTCGACAGTTATTTTAAAGGGGCTTTGGGGTCTTTTACTAAATATTCTAACTCAATACTATGTCATTCTACCTCCTATTATAGACCCTATATAACTGTTTTTACTCCCAAAATTTCCCAATTGAACTCACTCTTCTAAATTCTCAAAGTTTATCAAAGTTTTTCCACAAATATTTCTCTCTAAATGTCACGACCCACAGTACACCTTAGATGTGACATGGCATACAAGATCCCAAAAGGCCCCATACAAGACACTTAGCATACATCATACAAGTTGATAGAGTTTAAAAGATTTAAAAGACAGTTTCAACATATAAAAGTTTTATAGAGAAAAGCGGAAATCTAAACATAGTCTCAAAGCCATCTAGTACATAAGAAGAAATCGAGACGTAACCCGTACATCAAGTTCAAAACTAAAATGAAAAGACATAATGAAATAAAGTCTTGGTCCTCAAAACATAGGCAACACAAATATTCAATCTTCAACTACTAAGAGATCTTAGCCACGGAGGTGGGAATAGAAATCGTAAGACCCTACATTTTAGGATAAGAAATGTAGGCAAGAGTATGTGTTAGTACAACAATTCACTAAGTATGATAGACATGCATGAAAGTACGAAATCATGCTAAAAAGGGCATTTTCATGATATGCAAAGACCAAGTTAAAACATAAAATAAGACGTTAGAAAATATAATTGTAATCATTATTAATGCAAGTAAATCATCTTATACAAAACATGTGAGATACTTTTTGATGTAACCTTAGTTCATTATTATTGTGGGAATTAGGTTTCACTGACAGAAAGACCGTGTGAGCTATAACATGATCCATCGGTGTCTCCTACACCGAAAAGGGTTGTCTTACTTGCCAAAGTAGGACCAAGAATCTGAGCTAAATTGGATCCACTAGCTAATGTCTATCTTGACCATCATCCTATGGGGGAATGTAGGTAAGGGATAATGAGATTTCTACGAGAAAACCCAACCTCAACATAGAAGAGCTTCCATCTCAATATCCCCTCGGTGCTAGGGATAAATCCGACGGAGTAGTTATTAAGTCTTGACTCATCTTATCATTAAGAGACATGGGTAGTCGCTACATGCCTTATCATAGGATAGCTCCTTAGACAATACATGAGAAAACCTTTCACAGTCCATGATCTTTTCATAATAGCTTTTAAGGCCCACATTCCTTCTCTTCATGCTAGAGATGCCATACTAATACTAATGGAAATAGTTTTGAAATCATAGCCTATAATCATTGATGGCATATCTGGATACCATTCTAATCAAGATCTAATTTAGGAAACTAGCCGTAAAGCATTGAGGGAAAATCAAGACGTCATTCATGTCAGGTGGTCAAGCTTCATAGGACATATAGGCAATCTCATCTATAAGCCTTCTTGAGTCATAAACATACTTTCATGAACATGCTTTCTTTTCAATAATTGATAAGCTTCATCATGTCTTCAAAGTCAAAGTAACTTCAAATTCAATTACATCAATTCATAAAGAGAACACATGCATATTTTCCTAAATTCCTCTTTCATAGTTCAAGACCCACATTATGAATATAGCTTAGAAAACATGGATTATGCGTGGGTTCATGGGAAACCAACTTTAAAACATGCAATTAATTCAATTCATGCATAAAAGTTCATAAATAAATAAAAAAAATCAACATTGAAACGAACCATGACATGGAAGAAAACCGTAACTTCAATTGGAGATTTCTAACTTGAAAATTGGAGAATTTTGGAACTCCATGGAGGAAAGGGCTCCAAGGATTAAAAGTATCATACCTTGATGCCAAAAGCTTGAAAACAATGGAAGATTTGTAGGCTTGATCTTCAAACCATAGCTTTCTTCTTCAACTTTTAGATAGAGAAATATTTGAGAGGAGGAGATTGATCTTTTCTTGAGAATTTGAGAAAATGAGTTGGATTTGGGTGATTTGGGGGTTTAGAACCATTATATAGTGCTTTGGGTAGAAGGAAAAATACCATAGTATTGAGTTAAAACAATTGGGGGGAAAGACCCAAAAGTCCCTGACTTGAAACTGCCGAATTGGCATGGAGGAGACCAAAACAGGTTGTTATTCACTATCACGGCCTGTCAAATGGGTCGTGAAGAAATTTTGACTGACAGTGCTTTACTATTTCGAGCATAACAGTTTACTCCAAGCTTGGAATTGGGCAAACTTTATGGCATTGGAAAGAGGACTCAGAGATCGTTAATTTGATAGGTCATGGTCCACCTAATTAATTTTGTACTAAAAGATATGATTGTTTGAAGTTGACCCTACACTCTAAGTCTAATGAAACCTCTTCACGGAAGTCTTAACGGTTTGTGTGGGGCTTCCCGAGCCTTTGTGATGCCCGTGGTCCTTGACCAACGGCTAGAGAAGTCCCCTCCTACTAACTTGACCCATTTCACCACCACTTGTACATCCCGTCATCCTCACCACGGGCCGTCTAAGGGCATCTGGGAAGGAAACCTTTTTGGGCAAGTTCTGGAACGACATCACGAGCACCAAAATGGGTTGCGGTCCCCTTCACGGCTTGTCTAGGGCTCTATGGAGGTTCCCATTGTCCAGTTTTGGGCTTGAGACTTACCTGCTTGACCCCTTTCTAGCCTTTCCTGAATCCGAGGTGTTACACTATCAGAATGAAGAACAAGGCTATGGTTTCAAGGTCAAGTCTCCAATTTCACCATTGGTTGCAAGATTTTGGCAACAAGGCATGATAGTATTTACCTTGGTATTCCATTCCTCCATAGGGTTGCTAAATTCTCCAATTTTACAATGTAGAATCTCCATTAGAAGTTAAGGTTTTTACTCAATCTCATGGGTTCTTTTCAATTTTGATCTAATTTATTGTTATATGTCTCTTTATGCATGAATTGAAGCAATTTCATGTTGTTTTAGATGAATTCTCATGAACCCACGTAAAATCCATGATTTCTAGACTATGATCACATGAAGAAGCTTTTGAGCCATGAAAGATGAATTAATGAAGATATGCATGTTCTTTATGAAATTGATGAAAATGTTTTAATGATGCTTTGAAAGTTAAGTATCAATGTGATTGTTGTTGTTGTGAAAGGATTTTCTCATATAAAGGATTTATACGGTTGAAAGGTTTTCTCACCTAAAATGAATCAAATTTAAGGATCTATCTAATGATGAGGCAAGTGGAAATTACTCATGTCCTCTAATGATACGACAAGCGGCAAATACCCTTGTCTCATGAATGTTAAGATAAGTTAAGATAAATGAATATTCTGTGGGAATTATGCTTCTCACCGAGTGGACAAGTGACGATTACACATGTCCCATATACTATGTGTCACCATATTTTTATCTAGATAGACATTAGCTAGTGTATCCACGTAAGCTAGAAGTTCATGGTTCTTACCTTGGCAAGTAAGCACTCCTCTTTTCGATGTTGGGTAATGTCACGACCCAGAGTACCCCATAGATGTAACAAGGCACATAAAACCCCAAAGGCTCCATTTAAGCCACTTAGCATATGATAACATAAGCAATAGAACAATAAGAGTTAAAACGCATTTCAAGCCAAGTCCAAAATTTTAATTTAAAGAGAAGTGGAACTCTAGACTCTAAGTCTCCACATAGCCATCTATTACAATATTCGAATGAGAAAAGGGACATAGCCCATACAGCATAATCCGGAAAGAAATACAAGAAAGGAACTACAAAGAAATAACATCCGTCCATGAATCATGAGGACTCACCAACAAGCTAGGAGAGTAAGCAAATCCATGCTTCTAGCCACAATGATTAGCACCTTGAGAACTGGACCCTACACTTGGGAAAAATGTAGGAAAAGTGGGCGTTAGTACAAAAATGCACTAATGATAGCCATGTATAAAAACATTAAAACATGCTAAAAAGGGACATTTTATTTGAATGTATGCAATTTACTAAGTATGAACATCATCATGAAGATAGTGGGAAAGCATAAGTCATGAGCATAGTCAACATATAGATCATCATAACATCAGAGGAACATACTATAAATACCCTCAAAGCATACTTGTGCAATGCATGAATAAGAAACCATAAATCTCACCCATGCTAAGTAAAGCCTCTTGAGTAACCATAGATCATAATTCATATTCTTGTTTATATTGTTGTCATAGTGGGATTTTGCCTTAACCAACTTAGACTAATCATGGAATCCGGTGTCTACCCCACACCGAAAAGGGGTTGTCCTACTTGCCTAAGGTAGAACCATACTCTTAGCTTAAGTGGATCCACTATCTAAATACCTATGAGGGCACATAGTTTATGGCATAAGAGATTGCTACTAGAAACCCGGACTCAACTAAGGTAGAAGGTTTCCATCTCATGAGAAACACTTTGGGAACTCGGACTCAACTAAGGTAGAAGTAACCCATTTGGAAAGCCGGACTCAAGTAGTCTAAAAGCTTTTATTAGGAAGCCGAACTCAACTAGTGTAAAAGCTTCCCTCTCATATTCAATATCCACTCAGTGCTAAGCATTAATTCTCATGGATTTCATATTAAGTCTTGGATTAAGTTCATATTCATGGAAGAATGTCTTGACACTCAATCCAACATAACTTATAAGATAGCTCATTAGATCATTTGTGAGAACAACCTTCCACCGTCCATGTCTACATATAGATTCAATAGGTGAGAAAGCCTTTCAACCCTAGAATCAATATATTATGAGAAAACCTTTAACATCATATCATATTCATGCATAAGTGTGTATATGAGAATAACCTTTCAACAACACAACAACAAGATCATAATTGTATTTACTTTACTCTCAAACTGTTCTTAAAGCATATACTAAACTTCATAATTCATGCATAATATCATAATTTACCTTTCAATGATCAAAGCTCATATTGGATCAACACATCTATAATTCACTACATTAGACATGGATACTAACATAATTCGAGTAGCTCAATTACTACAAGCATAATCTCATAATATCCTTGTTTCATCCACAAACCCACATCACAAGATCATAATTTGGAAATATGGGGATTTCATGGGTTCTTGGGGATTTCAAAATAAAAACCATAATAAATCATCAATTAAATCATAATATAAAGTAATTCAAGCATTAGAATAGTTTTTGAAAGGATCCCATGGTTATGGAATCAAACCCTAGCTTTTGGGGATTTCTATAATTGAAACTGGGTTTTGAAGGGGCTCCATGGATGAAGTGCTACCATACCTTAGAAATGAAATCCAATGAATTTGAGAAGAAAACCTTGCTCCCTTTAACCCTAGCTCAAACTTCTTTCTTCTTCTTCCTTGAAGTTCTAGAGAGAGAATTTTCTTTTGAGAGGATGAAGTTTAGGGACTAGTTTTTGGTTTTTGAAATAATGAGGTAGTTGACAAATTTTTGCGATATAAAATCCTTATATATGTGATCTAATTTAGGCTAAAATGACCTCACTTAGTATTAATTAAAACCAGAAAACCCCAAAGACCCCCTAAGCTTAACTGCCAAAAAGCAGTTCCAGGCCTGAACCAAGGACCCCTGACCTTCGAACCGTGTATGGAACCACGGCCTATCCTAGTTAGGCGTGGTTCGTGGTAAGAGAATTTGGCCCCACCCATAAGACCCTCACCTACGGACCTTGGTTGGACCCACGACCCATGCTGATGAAACGTGGGTCGGGGTCCAGAGAGCCATACTTATAGGCTCGACCTACAGCCCCCTCACCCACGGGCGTGGACTAACCTCGATGTGTGGGTCCCCTCCGTGGTCCACTGGCCAGGCAGTTTTCTACGGTCTCTCTCAAGGACCCATGGTTAGTCCTTAGGGGTCATACCTTAACGTTCTAACACTAAACCCTTTATTTTTAAGTGCGAGGAGTTACGTTAATAACTCTAACCCTCATGTTAAGCTCCAGTTTAGCCTACTAGTTTTCGGGGTGTTACATGTAGACATTGAATTTCATGTTATGGCTCACATGGTCTGTATATGTCATTGAAATGTAAATCTCCCACAATAATGAACTAAGGTTACTTCAAGAAGTATCTCACATGTGTTTTGAAGATGATTTCTAATTGCATTGACCATGATCAGGATTATGTTTCTATCCCTATTATCTAATGTTTTTGACTTGGCATTTGCATGACATGAAAAGTCATTTTTACCATGATTTCATAACGTTTATGCATTGCTATCATACTTGGGACATTCCATATAATAACACATACTCTTGCCTACATTGTTTCACTAATGTAGGGTCCGACGTTCCCACTTTGTATCTGTAACACCTTGGAATTTAGAATTCTAGAAAAGGAGCAAGTGGAAAGTCACCAGCCCATAACTGAGCCATGGCCTCCTTCATAAAGCCCTTCACGGGTCATAATAGGTACCACGGCTTGTGGTGGTGCTTGTGGCTACCTTCCAGTGTGTGGCCAAGAGGGGATCCCCTCCTAGGAGCCCTTAGATGGCTCGTGGAGAACCTCACGCCCTGTAGTGGTGGTCGTGGAGGGGAGGCAGAACCCACCTCAAGGCCAGCCTTCTCTCACGAACCCCTACACGGGTCGTTAAAGGATAAACGGTCAGAGGAGATTGACGTGTGGTGGATGGAGACTTGCCTAGCTACTGATCTAGGGACCACGACTGCCCAGACAGCTCGTGGACCCCTAGACGACAGTCCTCCATCTGGGGGCTCACGTCAGCTTTAAGTTAGGGTTAGTTGGGTCTTTTCCCAATTATATTATCTTGATACTACGTCATTTAACCCTTACCTAGAACCCCTACACATGCTATTTTAACCCCAAAATAAACCCATTCAAGTCATTCTCTCAAATTTACAAAAGAAGAACAAGTCTTCCTCTCAAAATAATTCTCTCTCTAGAAAGCTTGAAGAAGAAAGGATCAACCTAGGGTTTCAAGCAGAGTCTCTAATTCCTCCATTGAAGTTAAACAATTGGTATTGAGGTATGATAGTTTTCATCTATGGAGTTCCCAAATTCTCCAATTTATAAATATTAAATTCCCCAATTGAGTTAGATTTTTCTTCCATGTTATGAGTTCCTTTGATTATTGAATTAATTAATTTATATATGATCTATTATGCATGAATTGAGTAAATCTCATGTTTTTATGATGATCCATTATGAACCCATGTAATCCCTATGTTTTCCAAGTTATGAGTATATAATGTATGTTTTGGATTATGAAAGAGAAGTTTATGAAATCAAACATGTTCTGATGAAAGTTATGTAAATATTTGAAGGATTATTTGAGAGTGAATTATCAATGATGTTGCTATTGTTGTGTTGTTGAAAGGATTCATCATATACACATGTAAGCATGAATTATGAAAGCTTTTCTTACATGATAAGGGTTCTTAGGGCTGAAAGGTCTTCTCACCTAAAATTAACCAATGTTAAGGAGGTATTCTAATGTGGAGCCAAGCAGTGATTACCCATGCTCTCTAATAGAAAGACAAGAGGTGATTACCCATGTCACATGATGTAAGGACAAGAGGTGATTACCCATGTTCCTTTCAAAGCTAATATGAATATCAATGAGAACTATTCAGTGGAAGTTATGCTTAGAACCAAGTGGACAAGTGGCGACTACTCGTTTCCTATAACTATGTCCCAACATAGGATTGTCTAGGTAGACATAAGCTAGTGGATGCACATAAGCTAGAAGTTCAGGGTCCTTACCGTGGCAAGTAGGACAAATTTTTTCGGTGTGGGAGAGACTGGATTCCATGATGATAAATCTTATGGTCTTATATGTCAGTTAAGGCTACCTACCATAAGCAAGGAAGTTATGATGAACTAAGGTTACTTCAATGAAGTATCTCATACATGTTTAAGATGATGACTATGTGCATTGACCGTGTTTTATGACTCGTGTTTTATAACCCTCTTATCTTATGTTTTAGCTTGGTCATTGCATTTCTTGAAGGTATCTCTTTTTAGTATGTTTTAAAATGTTTTATGCATGGCTATCATAATTGGTACATATTTTGTACTAACACATACTCTTTCCTACATTTCCCCAAATGTAGGGTCTGACATTCAGGGTCCCCAATTTCTTGGCTATAATTCATTGACGATATTCCAAGCTTTAGTAAGTCTTCATGCTTCGAGGACCGTATTTTCATTGTCTTCAGTTTTTTCTTAATTTCTATTTTGGACATGATGTACGAGCTAGGACCACATTCATTCTAATTTAATAGATGGCAATTGAGATGATATTACAACTTTCGCTTTACTTTATACAACTTTGATATATTGAAACTGTCTTTAAATCTCTTTATTCTATTTCTTGTATGATGAAAGCTAAGTGGATTGTATGGGGCCTCTCGAGGTCTTATACACCATGTTACGCCTAAGGGCTACCTTGCGTCGTGACAAAATTTGTAATCAGAGCACAAGGTTTATAAAGGTCTCAGGATGTCTCATAAGCCACATCGAGTAGAGTCTTGTTCATGAGTGTGAAGCGCGTGACATTTATAAATGAGAGGCTACAAGATGTTTAGGAAACTCCACTTCTTTCATTACTCTAAAGTCGTGTGATAGAGTTTAACTCTATAAGGTCTCTCTCCTAATCCATATCTGATTCTCTACAGGAGATGGCTACTCGAAGAGCATATTCTAGAAGGAATGTGAGGGATAATGTGGAACAAGAAGCTCCTCCTCAAGCTCCTCATCTTCCAGTCGACTATTTGGTCGAGCAAGTGACTAATGCGGAGTTTAGGGCTCCTTTTCAAGTGTTGGCCCAAGCCATGTGTAACACTCCAAAAACTAGTAGGCTAAGCTAGAGCTTGATGTTAGGGTTAGAGCCTTGAAATGTTCCTCCCCGTACCTTAAGATAAAAAATTTTGTGTAAGAACGTCAAGGTTCAAACCCCAAGGACCAACCATGGGTCCTTGAGGAATGCACAAAAAATGTGCTTGGGAGGTAACCCACGAGGGGCCACTCACGCCCTGTAGACCCCCCATGCCACGTGGGTGAGGAGCCGTAGATGGAACCTGCAGGATCTGGTTTCAGACCCCGACCCACGCTTCACCAGCACGGACCACGATCCGTCTGTCAGGGGGTTATGGGTGGTGACCTGGAACCGTTTTTGTGGGTTAGTTAAAGAGTACTTTGGGGTTTTCCATTTTAAGTTAATATTAAGAGACGTCATTTTGTATTAACTTAGACTAACTATATATAGTTTTAAGACCCCCAAATCAAATCATCTTCCTCATAATTCCAAATTCCCTAATCAAAACCAACTTTTCCCCCAAAACTCTCTCTAGAACTCCAAGGAAGAAGAAGAAGAAGAAAGATGAAGCTAGGGTTTGAAGGAGCAACCTTTTCAACTCAATTTCACATGAATTCTAAACAAAGGTATGGTAGCTTTTCATCCATGGATAGAATTCATCCATGGAGCCCCTTCAAAAACCCTAATTTCAGAGTTAAAAATTCCAAAAGTTAGGGTTTAACTTCAATGTCATGGATTCCTTTCAAATTCATTTTTAGTGATTTAATTATGTTTTATCATGGGTATATTAATGATTTTATATGGTTTTATGATTGAATCTCCCAAGAATCCATGAATTCCCCTATTTTCCCAATTTGGATCTCAAAGTGTGGGTATTGATTGATGCAAGTAGAATATGTTAGAATTATGCATATAGTAATTGAACTACTTGAATTATGTTAGTATCAATATCTAATGTTTTAATTCTAGATATGTTGATGGATTTTGATCTATGGTCCTTGAAGGGCAAAGTATGAGAAGTATGCATGATTATGAGATTTATGTATATACTTTATGAACACTTTAAGAGTAAATTGAATATGATTATGATCTAGTTGTTGTGTTGTTGGAAGATATCCTCATGTACACACTTATGTATGATATGATATGATGTGAAAGGTTTGTCACATGTAGTGATTCTAAGGTTGGAAAACCAGTCTCACCTATCTAATCTATGAGCTTTAGTATGAGTTATGTTGGATTGAGTGTCAAGACATTCTTCCATAATTATGAACTTAAGTCAATACTTGATATGAAGTCAATAGGAATTATGCTTAGCACCGAGTGGATAGTTATATGGGATGGAAGCCCTCACGTTAGTAGAGGCTGGGTTTTCTAGTAACAATTCCATTATCCCATAAACTATATGTCCTCATAAGTCTTTAGATGGTGGATCCACCTAAGCTGAGAGTATGGTTCTACCTTAGGCAAGTAGGACAACCCCTTTTCGGTGTGAGGTACACACCGGATTCCATGTTAATCTCACATAGTCTATGTCGGTTAAGGCTTATCCCATTATGATAGTATGGACAAGAATATGAACTATGAACTATAACTACTCAAAAATCTTTACTTGGCATGGGTGGGATTATGGGATCTTATTCATGCATTGCACAAGTATGCTTTGAGGGTATTTATGGTATGTTCCTTTTGGTATGATGATATATGAGTTGATTAAACTTATGACTTATGCTTTACCATTAACTTCAGAATGATATTTTAACTTAGTAAATTGCATACATTCAACTAAAATGTCCCTTTTAGCATATTTTTAAGGTTTTTATGCATGGCTATCATACTTAGTGCATTTTTGTATTAACCCATAATTTCCTATACTTTTCCCAAGTGTAGGATCCGGTTCACAAGGCGGTCATCATTTGGTTCAAGCTTGGATTCGACTATTCTCCTAGCTTGTGGTGAGTCCTCACGAGTCGAGGAAGGATGTTTCATTTGAAGTTTCATTCTTGTATTTTCACTTTTGGATTATGTTGTTTTGGGTTGTGACATTATTTTGACTCAAGTGTTGTAATAAATGGCTAATTAAGAAAAGTCTAGACTTCCACTTTACTTTATAAGGATTTTTCAACTTAAATGCATTTTTACTCTTATTGTTCTAATTCTCTATGTTATGATATGCTAAGTGGCTTACATGGAGCCTTTCGGGGTTCTATGTACCTTGTTACGTCTGGGGGTACCCTGGGTCTGGAACACATAATCGACCTTGGTACCTAAGTGCCCCATCTCCCCCATAGGAGAAAGCCTCAACGGACTTCATACCCATCAAGGTTTCTCATTCGGCGGAAGACTATGACAAGTTTTATATAAATGAGATAGAAAAGTTGCATGGGGTCCCTTTTTCTATTATTTTGGATCGGGGTACTCAATTTACTTCACACAATTGGAAGTCATTCCAAAAAGGGCTTAGTACTAAAGTTAAGCTTAGCATGACTTTTCATCCCAAACCGATGGGCAAGCGGAGCGTACAATCCAAACATTGGAGGATATGTTAAGGGCAACTGTAATAGATTTCAAAGGCAATTAGGATTACCACTTGCCATTAATAGAGTTTGCCTAAAATAGTAGTTATCATTCTAGTATCGGTATGGCTCCTCTTTAAGCCTTGTATGGTAGAATATGTAGGTCTCTGGTTGTTTGGTTTGATGTAGGTGAAATTTCTGTTATTGGTCCCAAATTGGTTTATGAGGCTATTGAGAAGGTTCGGCTCATTAGAGAGAGGCTGAGAGCATCTCAAAGTAGACAAAAGTCATATGCCGATGTGAGAAGAAGGGATCTATAATATGAAGTTAATAATTGGGTCTATTTGAAAATCTCACCCATGAAGGGTGTGATGAGGTTTGGCAAGAAAGGGAAACTTACTCCGCGGTATGTGGACCCATATCAAATTTTGAAGCGTATTGGGAAGGTTGCCTATGAGTTGGATTTGCCAAATGATTTGGCCCCGGTTCATCCAGTATTTCATGTTTCTATGCTTAAGAAGTTCATTGGAGATCCGGCATTCATTATTCCCCTAGAAGGGTTGGGAATAGATGAAAGCCTTACCTATGAAGAGGTTCCGGTAGAGATCCTAGACCGACAAGTCAAGAGATTGAGAAACAAGAAATTAGCTTCCGTGAAGGTTTTATGGAGAAATCATTTAGTTGAGTGTGCTACTTGGGAGGCCGAGGCCGATATGAAGTCCCGATATCCTCATCTCTTTCCTTCTACTCCTATTCAAGCTTTAGGTAAATAGTTCCTCTTGAGTTTTAGTGTTTCGGGAGTCATGTGTGTTATGTGAGATTTTTCGTGATTTCTTTATGTTATGCATGTTCTTGATGAAATTCATGTTTAGTAAGAAAGTGAGTTTTCATGATTTATGTTCCTCATGTTGTTGTGCATTTAGTATGAGTTGCCTATGTGACTTCATGAGATGAGTTGATGAACATACTTTAGTATGCTTTTGAGAGTAATTGCATATTGGCACCATGATGTTGTGTTGAGCATGATTTTAGTTGGAGAAGGTAGTTCCTCCTATGAATATGAGATATATTGAGTTTCATGCATATTGGGTTGTTTGATGTAGTTCCTACTTTCTTGTGTTGCATTGATTATGTTTTAGATGGGGTTGAAGTTTCCTCCTTTTGAGTAATGCATTATTTTGATGTCTCATGCATGTTGGGCTGCTAGTATAGAGTCTTTAATTCCGTAAAGTGTCTAGGTCATCATTTGAGGACAAATGTTCCCAAGGGGCAGATATTGTACCACTCCGGAAACTAGAATGCTAATCTAGAGCTTGACGTTAGGGTTAGAGCCTTGAAATGCACCTCCCTGTACCTTAAAATAAATGTTTTCATGCTAGAACGTCAAGGTTCAAACCCCAAGGACTAACCATGGGTCCTTGAGGAATGCAAAAAAATTGTGTCTGGGCAGTGACCCATGAGGGGACACTCACGCCCCGTAAGCCCCCCCACGCCACGTGGGTGAGGGGCCGTAGATGGAACCTATAGGATCTGGTCTCAGACCCCAACCCACGCTTCACCAACACGGGCCGTGCGTCCAACCACAGTCCGTGTGTGAGAGGGTCGTGGGTGGTAAGCTGGAACCATTTTTGTGGGTTAGTTAAAAGGTACTTTGGGGTTTTCCATTTTAAGTTAATATTAAGTGACGACGCTTTGTATTAATTTAGACTAACTATATATAGTTTTAAGACCCCCAAATCAAATCATCTTCCTCATAATTCCAAATTCCCAAATCAAAACCAAGTTTCCCCCTAAAACTCTCTCTAAAACTCCAAGAAAGAAGAAGAAGAAAGTTGAAGCTAGGGTTTGAAGGACCGAGCTTTTCCACTCAATTTCATTGGAATTCTAAACTAAGGTATGGTAGCTCTTTATCCATGGATATAATTTATCCATGGAGCCCCTTCAAAACCCCCAATTTCAAAGCTAGAAATCCCAAAAGTTAGGGTTTGACTTCAATCTCATGGATTCCTTTCAAATTTGTTTTTAATGATTGAATTATGTTTTATTAATGGTATATTGATGATTTCATATAGTTTTATGATTGAATCTCCCTAGAATCCATAAATTCCCCTATCTTCCCAATTTGGATCTCAAAGTGTGGGTATTGATTGATGCAGGTAGAATATGTTAGATATATGCATATAGTAATTGAAATACTTGAATTATGTTAGAATCCATATCTAATGTAGTAATTCTATATGTGTTGATGGATTGTGATCTATGGTCCTTGAAGGGCAAAGTATGAGAATTAGGCATGATTATGAGATTTATATATATGCTTTATGAACACTTTGAGAGTAAAGTGAATATGATTATGATCTAGTTGTTGTTTTTTTGGAATTTATCCTTATGTACAAACTTATGTATGAATATGATATGATGTGAAAGGTTTGTCACATGTAGTGATTCTAAAGTTGGAAGACTAGTCTCACCTATCGAATCTATGAGATTTAGTATGAGTTATGTTTGATTGAGTGTCAAGACATTCTTCCATAATTATGAACTTAAGTCAAGACTTAATATTAACTCAATGGAAATTATGCTTAGCACTGAGTGGATAGTGACATGAGATGGAAGCCCTCACGTTAGGAGAAGCCGGGTTTCTAGGAGAAATCTCTTGGGATGGAAGCCCTCACGTTAGTAGAGGCCAGGTTTTCTAGTAGCAATCCATTTATCCCATAAACTAGGTACCCTCATAGGTCTTTAGCTAGTGTATCCACCTAAGCTAAGAGTATGGTTCTACCTCAGTCAAGTAGGACAACCCTATTCCGGTGTGGGGTAGACACCAGATTCCATGTTAAGCTCACATGGTCTATGTCGGTTAAGGCTTATCCCATTATGATAGTACGGATAAGAATATGAACTAGGAACTATAGCAACTTAAGAAGCTTTAGTCTGCATGGGTGTGATTATGGGATCTTATGCATGCATTGCATAAGTATGCTTTGAGGGTATTTATGGTATGTTCCTTTCATGGTATGATGATATATGAGTTGATTGCACTTATGACTTATGTTTTTCCATTTTGTTCAAAATGATACTTTAACTTAGTAAATTGCATGCATTCAAATAAAATGTCCCTTTTAGCATATTTTCAAGGGTTTTATGCATGCCTATCATACTTAGTGCATTTTTGTACTAACCCATATTTTCCTGTACTTTTCGCAAGTGTAGGATCCAGTTCATAAGGAGGTCATCATTTGTTTCAAGCTTGGATTCGACTATTCTCCTAGCTTGTGGTTCATCCTCATGAGCTGAGGACAACTGTTTCATTTGGAGTTTCATTCTTGTATTTTCTATTTTGGATTATGTTGTTTTGGGTAGTGACCCTATTTTGACTCAAGTATTGTAATAGATGTCTAATTGAGACAAGTCTACACTTCCTCTTTCCTTTATAATGATTTTTGGACTTAAATGCATTTTTACTATTATAGTTCTAATGCTTTATGTTATGATATGCTAAGTGTATTACATGGAGCCTTTCGGGGTTCTATGCGCCTTGTTACGTCTAGGGGGTACCCTTGCATCGTGACACCATGACGACCTAAGCCAATAGGGAGGTTGCGGTTCCTGTGAACCCAAATATTGGTACAACAGCGTCTAGAATGAGGGACTTCACTTGAATGAATCCCCCTGAGTTTCATGGTTCTAAGTTTGAGGAAGATCCTCAAGAGTTCATTGATGAGTTCTACAAGGTGTTGATGATCATAGGAGTGACGTCGGTGTAAAAGGCGGAGTTGGCCGCTTATCAACTTAATAGTGTTGCTCAAATTTGGTTCAATCAATGGAAAGATGGGAGACCGGAAGATGCGGTCCTCTCCATTGGGAAAATTTTAAGGTTGCTTTCCTTGATAAGGTGTTTCCCCTTGAGATGAGGGAGGCAAAGGTTCTTGAGTTTATCAACCTTATTCAATGAAATATGAGTGTGAAGGAATACACTTTGAAGTTTACACAATTTTCTAAATACACTCCTACTATGATTGCCAATTCTAGGACAAGGATGAGTAAGTGTGTTTTGGGTGTGTCCGAGATGGTGGTTAAGGAATGTTGTACTGCCATGCTAGTCAATGATATGGATATTTCCCTTCTCATGGTTCATTCTCAACAAATTGAAAAGGAGAAAATTAGGGAAAGGTCTAGGGAGACAAAGAGGGCTAAAACCAGTGATGGTAATTTCTCACATGCAAGGTTCGATGGACATGGTCGTTCTAAGTTTCGACAAAGGTTTTCCAGCCAAGGTTCCTCCAATGCTCCTTCTAATTTCAACAAAGATTGGGTATCTAATCCAAAGCCTCAAGGGGGAAATGGTAGTGGGTTCTTTATTGCCTACTAGTGCTAAGTGTGGAAGAAAGCACAAGAGCAAGTGCCTAGCGAATTCCAATGTGTTTTTCGGGTGTGGTAAAGTGGACCACAAGATAAGAGATTGTCCTTCAGTTACTAAAAATGAAGGAGATAAACGCCGAAGGGCTCAACCTAATCCTTCATCTAGTCCAAGTGGTTCGGGTTCAAATTCTCCCAAGCAAAACAGATTTTATTCACTTCAAACTCATCATGATCCAGAGGGTTCTCGTGATATGGTTACCGGTATGTTGAAAGTCTTTCAACTTGATGTCTATGCTTTACTTGATCCTGGTACTACCTTGTCTTTTGTGACTGATAAAGATTACTCTATCAAAGATACTTCATCCAATACTAAGCATCAGCTATCGTTCAGTAGTAATGTAACCCAACTAGTGAGTTGGGGTCGAGTCCCAAGGGAGTGGTTCGTACTCAAGAATCAATAGAAAAGCATAAATATTCTCAAGTCAATCATAGCTAAAAATATTTATGAACAAAAACATGGTTTAAATTATAGGTGACACAAGTGTCAAATATCAATATGGGGTTTTGTATTATCCACTAAAACAACAACTAACACGAAAATACGAATATAGAGATGGGATTCTTGGGATATGATTGGATTATGGGCCAAAGTAAACAACCGGATAATTGCAATTAATAATAAACAGATGCAAATCAGTGAATAAGCTAGACTTTAGTAGGGGTAAACTTTCTCTCAAACAATTTACCCCGAATCAAATTGGTTTCTCTCGAACACCAATAAGCACCAATGAAGCACAGCCTTCACTTTAATCCATTCACTCTCTCAAGCTGAATGTGTGGAAAAGGGTTTAGGATTCACTCTCTCAAGCTGAACCCATGAAAACCCAATACTCACAAACCATCGATTTAGTAATTTTTGTTTTAAAATCTCTCTCTCGAGCAAGCCAAAAACATGAAGTTAAGATTGTATTTGCAACTACAACCCATTAAATTCAACCACAATTATTGAACGAAATAACTTTTAAACAGAAAATAAACTATCAATTAACAATACCCAGCAGTTAAATCAACTCATACTCACATAATCACACCCCAAGAATTGGGGTTTTAGCTCGACATAGCAAAAAAGTAAAAATTGTTACCGAGTTGTGTTTCCATCAACTGGATAGGATCGATATAGTCCTTACAAAGTTCTAAGATGAAGAATCTTCAACACCCACTCTAATTTCTTAGAAATCGAAATCTTCAAATCTTCAAAGCTAAGGAAATATTGTCTCTCTATTCAGTTCTAAGCTCTAAACTTCAAAGATTGAATAATACTATGATATCAGATACTAAGCTAAAAATGTAAACAAGTATTTATAGTTGTCAAAAAGTGTGCTATGAAGGACCAGTTGGCGAAATAAGTCGGGATTGCCGATCCACTCGGCGATCCGCCCTTTGGTCATTTGTATCGCCTTTTTGCTTTTACCTTCAGCATCCTTGAGGTCCTGTAACTTTGGGAGATAAGGCCCTGGATCACGGAACTATTCGGCGACTCGTCGACTGCTCATTTCTATCGCCGACTTGATTTTCTCCTTCAGGGCTTGGCACACTGGAACATTAGGCGAGACCAACACTATTCGGCGACTCGCCCAGTGGTTTAGGCGATCCTCGGGCTTTCTTTTCTTCGTTCTTTCAGCTCCCTTGTTCCTTTTTGCTCAATAGTGTCCATGCTTTGTCCCTAAGTCTAAATACCTGAAATTCAAGGATTTACATCAGTTATTAAGACAAAATATGCATTTGATGAGGACACTAAATCTATTAAAATAAAGCCCTAAATGAGTCCAAATTGTGGACTCATCAACACCCCCAACTTAAACTTTTGCTTGTCCTCAAGTAAAACTCAAGTTCAGCAGTTCAACAAGGATGTCTCAAATAGTGCTACACAAGACTCAATCATGAATGCACACAACAAGACTCGACTTACTCATGCAAGGATCCATTGTGCACTCAAAGACTCAAGTTGTGACTCACCATTATCAAAGAATCTCAAGCTCACATTACTTGCTTCAAATGCAAGTTCAAGCTCAACACAGGTGATCAAATGCCCTCACACAAAGAATGATTTTGTATTCACACATAATGGTTAAACAATTTAAAGTTCCGGAATCAAATGCAACGCTCACACTCACAAAGATGAACACAATGTATGATTTCACTCATAGGTTTGCCCATATTTTCTAACCAACATTTGATTCAGCTCACTCAAGATCAAAAATGTCCTTTCAAGGCTTGTAACGGGGATGAATGCAAGGGTATGGTCATTTAGGCTAAATGGCTATAGTCCTCATAAGATGTTGTGTGAACAATACTTCCTTTCCTATTCTTCATCATTCTTCATTCTTGCTCACAAGTCATCCCATTATTCACTTTCCATTGATTGTTGGAAACCCCATTTCTTTTTGTATTTTCACAACTTTATTCCACAACTTTTTCATTCTTTTCTTCTTTTTCTATCTTTTTTTTTGTATGGAGGGGTTCCATTTTTCTCAAAACATGGGTAAAAGGGGACTTTCTTGCACGTCTTGATTCACCTTCTCTTTTCACCACACCCTCAACTTAGGCTTTTGGCCTAAGTTGGCTATTCAAACAAATCACAAATCATGAGGATTATGGGTATTGGATCAAGAAAAGGTCACAATATTTTCATCAAGTTTCTTCCAAGAAAAGGTTAACTCTCAAAGGGTGCTCAAAAGGGATTCACACACTCACAAGGTAGGCCACAAAAGAGGTATAATGTCAAATTGTTTCACACTCTTTAAAGTTGCCTAAGATCATATCAAGAGATTGCATCACTTAGTCAACCGGACCAACGGGGCAAATTCTAGGTGTCATCACACATGGTTCACGGTAAGATCATCACACAAGGCATTGACACCAAAGTCAAACAAGACTCCGCACTTTCGCTAGTGTGCGATATTCATCACAAGAGACTCAATTTGATACTTGACTAGTCACAACGAGATGCAAACAGTTCACATATTGTCTATGCAACTTCATTTGGCCTCATCCTAGCCGCACATTCATTTTTGTTCGATTATGAGCACTATTCTAGTCATCGGTATTGATGAAAATCGATACTGAAATTTGCAAAAGAACAGCCACATTCAACACAAACAAGAGGTGGCAAAATTTTTCAGAAGGGATCAAAAATCATTTACAATTAAAAACTTGGAGCCACAAGCTCAAACATCCACAAGATGCAGTGTATAAAACACAATTTTAGCTCAAAACCCAATATATAAGCAAAACCAGAAAGTCACAAGATCACAAAAGGTGGGCCTCACCCCACCACAAATAAAACATTTATCCTCAAATGCAAACAAAAATATCCAAAAGTTAAATAAAGTAAGACAGAGAGAGAGGTAAAGAGGGAATCATGTCTACACAGTCGCTCAATCTTTATAGGCATCAATGCCCGGTGCATCAGTCTAGACTTGGGCATCAATGCCTGAAGTCTCCTCAGAAGGACCAGTAGTACTAGACCCACTAGAAGTTGCCAAGGGTGTATCCGCCAAAAAGGTCTACACATCTGCATAGAATCTCGAGCCCATGAAGGAATATAGGGGCCTCGGGGAGTAGTCTCCATATAAGAAATAGACCTCTTGTCCTTGCCTTTATCTCCAGGTGGAGGTTCTTGTCTTCCTTTCTTAGGGGGATTTGTCCCCCATTCATTTATTGTGATACCCCGTGCTCTTTTTCGGGGTGGCCTGTTTCTCCTAGAAACTTTTGGTCTAGCCATGTCTGCAAAACATCGTGAAAAAATTAGAAACATTTTAATTAAACTCATAGAGGAATAACTACCGACAGAGTCGCCGAACAGATTGGCGAGTCGCCGAATCACTTTGGCAAGCTAGATCGGGCTCGCCGAAAGGACTGGCTCAAAATTCTTAGAAAAATTTGACAAGTCGGTGATGAGAAAGGCCTTTTGGCCACCTCACGCTTCTCGCAGAAAGTTACAGAGTCAAACAACACATATAGCCTGAAATTAATGGAGAGATGGGGACTTTTGGCTAACCGCCGAGTGGTTCGGGGAGCTCGACCCAGCTCCCCAAAAGACCCAACATGCCTACCTTCAACACAACTTCTCGAATTCAACCCCGCAACCCCCGAACAAAATCAAAGCATGCACTAGTCAAATTAAAGCAAGACCCATAACACCCATCACCCCGGGGTACTTGGACTTCTCCCAGTTTAGCCAAATTTGGCCAATTAACGACTTTTGCCCTTAAGAATGACATCACTCACTCTGTCATTGGGAAAATTACGTCTTTTGGCACAAATATGGGCTACTCAGACTTCACCCAACTAAACTAAATAACATGCAACCACAACCCCACAAAATTTAATTCATTTAAAAGCACCAAGTTTTGGGAATTCACAATCAAAACAATACGAACAAGGATATCGAATTAAAAATAGGAAATCAAACAATGATTAAGCTCGGAGAGGACAAGCACACCTCAATAAGATAAGATCATTCTCATAAGATTATAAATTCGATAAAAATAGACTCGGGGTTCAGAGAACCAACCTTTAATGTCGATTAAGATAAGATTGAAATGCTAGGCGGCAATGTATTCCAAATCCGAGCATAAATCAACCACTAAAATACTCTGAAGGTGCAATAAATATAGAAACTAGAGTGCAGGTGTGAATTTGTGACGATTAAAAGTGAGGAAAAGTGAAAGAGTTTGAAAGTTTAAACCTTTGGCCTTTAAAAACCATCCAGTTATCGCCCATTCGGCGACATTAGTCTTGCTCGCCGATCCACTCGGCGACATGCCGAGTGGAAACTTACTTCGCCGAGTTTTACTGGACCTCCAGTTAATCTGGGGTCCAAACGGCGGATAAGATTGGGATCACCGACCTGGTCGGCAACTCGCCAATAATTTCCTGGGCTCACCGAGTTTTACGGACTCTAATATAAAATTGTCTTGAGTCCAATGACGGTCTAGGTCGGGGTCGCCGACCTCTTCGGCGATGCACCGACTGGACCTTTAGCTCGCTTATTTGCACTTTTCACTCACTTTCCACACTTTGTCATGCACATTCAACAGACAATTATTGCAAACTTTAAAAGAAAGGAAATAAAACTTGGGTTGCCTCCCAAGTAGCGCCTTAGTTAAAGTCGTGGCACGACGCAAGTCCACCTTCAAACCTCATTCTTGGGGTTGACCATAGTGTCACTGGGCAACCCCTCTTGTTGTCTCGAGTTTAGATTAGACGAGATATGACCCATTTGGGTCTCCAACTGCTTGATCGACACTGACACTACTAAAAAACCAGTGTTTAGCGATGGATAAAATCCGTCACAAATAAACATATATTTGTCGCTAAACTGTATTTGCGACGGATTAGCGATGAAATGTTGACCGTTATAATTTTGCTCGTAGCTAACCCCTTAGCGACGGAATAATTGATTCCGTAGCAAGATTAGCGACGATCTAGCGACATATGATATCCGTGATAAAATGGTAGCGACAAAAAGTTTTGTCGCTAGATTTATATATTTCGTTGAAAATTACATAAATGAATTCGTCGTCCTATAATTTATGACGAAATAATTTATCGCTAATCCTTCGCAAACTTTTGGAAACCAATTATTATTTGTCGCAATCTATCACCAATTTTAATTCTTTAACTATTTCTAAAATTTGTCCCAATATTTCGTCGTTAAACTTGTCGCAGGTATGATTCTTTCTATTCATTTTATTTATTTATTTAAAATATATAGAAAATGTAAATTATTAAACATTCTAATAATAACAAATATTCATATAACATAAATGTTACTTCATGTATAACGTATGCACCAAAACATATATTTATCTAATATTAAGTCCAAAACATCTACTCCAAGTATTAAACATCTAGCAATTACTAATGTTTAGAACTCGTAATTGTTACTGCATAATTTTTTTTCCTTTAGCAAAAACCATACATGAAAAACTAATGTGATGGTAAAGAAGTTGCACCTTGTATGCACTCAAGTAATATAGGAATCATGTGATCAGTCAATGTAGGAATCAATTTCTTCACAAACTCATCCATATTTTCCATCGGTGCAGATTGAGAAACAGGTGGTGGTACTAATGATAAAGCATCAAATTGAGAAGAGATACAAAGATTTGGTCCGTAGTAACTTTTTGCTTGAGATCCAAGACCATATATTCTTCTCTTCTTTTCTCCACCTGTAGCTTGATAATATGCGTCACGTTGATCAATATCAGATTCAGACTCAATTTTCTCACATAATATTTCTTCATATCTTTCATGCAATAAGTAGAGACATTAAAATTATAATAAAGAATACTAACTATCAGTTTCACCAAATAAAAAGAATATGAATGTCAAAAGTCAATAATTTTATAAATTCTACGTACATGAAAAATTTGTGCTCTCTCATCAACAAAAGATTTTCCATCATGGCCATGTGTGTGGATGTGCAAATGGAGCTCACTTGGTGTTGGGTCTTGACCCTTTTCAATAGCCTACCCAAAAAAAAAAATTAGCCCAGTTATGTTATGAACAATATGATATAGTTAGGTAAAGTATTTCAATAAACACAAAAAGTCTATTAGATTTTAGTGAGGAACCAACAATTGAGGCTGCCCCTATGGTAGAAATGATGCTAACAATTCAAATCGTGCCTCTAAAGATGAAGTAGCCAACATTGGCAAGAATTGAGATATCTTTCATAACATTCTTATTCAAGATTCAGATTCAAAAATCGGTGACACGGGGCCAAAAACTATCCAAAAATAGTACTTGGTGACTAAGAAAAAGATTTAGATTCAGATTCAAAAATCGAGTTCTATAATAAGAAATTATTTATATTCAATCTATTCCATTCAATGTCATAAGACAATCTGAACTATTAAGCTCCCTTCTTCTATAAGCAAAACCCATTAAGGCTCTTACAATAAAAAATAGATTCTAAGGCAACAACTGTTATAAGCTTGTAGAGGTAGTACTAATGAAAATTTTCTGAACAATTAATATGTACCTATACTCATGTGTTGGATATTTTTCTTTAAGCCGAGAATTTATCGGAAATAATCTCTTATCTCACAAAGGTATAAATAAATTGTACGTACATCCTACTCTCTCTTAATTTTACTAGACTACGTGTCTGCGCTAGCCAAATATCCAGGCAGAATATATCTCCATTTTCTTATGCCATCTTTGTAGAGTTCACATCTTTGTACACATTCAGGCAAAGCTTTTACATGTAAAGTTCAAATCTATCCATTTTTCCCTGTAACTTTTTATTTTCTCTAACCAACTATTATAATATGGGGCTTTCATTTTTAAGTTTTTCCAGTCAACATATAGTTGTAGCTAAAGACATCCATCACCCTATACAATAGGCAAAAGTATGTGTCAATTTATCTATTTGATTTTTTTCGCCTTATGTCCAAATTTACTATTAAAAAGAATACAATTAAGAGTTTAAAAATCGAAAGTGTCATCAACAACAATCCCAAAACATAATTGAATAAAAAAAAGAGGCATTTCTACTATTTGTGTACTATAGACATTTAGTAATGACTAGAAGATAAGGAAAATGTATTTTGTCGAAGAATATATATTGCGTGAAATATATACTTACAATTTTCTTACGATGCTCCCCAATGGAGATAGATCCACTTGTATGAATTCCGATAGTAGCTTCTCTTCCTCCACAATGATTTTTTATTTGTTTCTGACTTTGTAACATTCTCAGGAGCTTGCCAAAGCCTTATCCAATTTTCCCACACAATAACAGTTACATATCCGGGATTAGTTCCGTTCTTTTATATTCTAAAAATAAAATATCTATATCGTAGAGATGCCTTAATCTCCCATTGTCTTTTCACTACATTTTCATTAGTTGAAGAGTCCCAATAGAATTCCTTCTTAAATTAGTTTGTAAAGTAATAACATTAATATCATATCTATAAAAAGTTTATCACTTTCTTACACTCAATTATAATGAAACAACATACCTTGAATTCTCCAAAATAAAAATCTTTTACAGGTTGCGAAACACCTTTCCAATTGATTCCATTGGGATCAAGTTCATTTTTAAAAGACTTAGCTATGAAAGTAGAGAATTTCGAAGAAGGCTCCAATCTGTATAAATTTGAGGACATTATTTAAATACATATGTATCTTATTAATAATATATATATATATTAATGATACTATAAACATGGACTAACCCTATAGGAATAAGAGTAACAAATGTTCTCCGCTGCCCACGATTATTGGACTCACCTTCACCAATTGTGTTACTTTGAGTAGATGTACCCTCTCCTATTTGATTACTCTCAATAGGTGTAATAGGAGGTGATTCAACAATGGTTGGAATATTATTGTGATTTGGCATTTGAACGGGTGGTGTACTGCTAGGTCCTAATATTTGAACCTGGTTTGTACGATCAGGCCCACCTATATTGGAACTTGTACCACCTTGTTGAGGACTAACTGTTGTGGGAATAGGAACAATAGGTATTTTTGGAGGAATAGCAGAATTATCGCGACCTGAGGATTTTTATACACGACTTGCACTACCTCGACCTCTGCCTCGAGTCATATCTTCAAAATATGTAAGTATTGTAAGATCAACACTTGTAAAAGATTAATTATTTTTAAATAAAGCTCATCAGTATGCCCAAATGTTACTAAATTTCATGCATATGGCATTCTGAAAATTGGAGCCATAATCTCCTGCAGATTTTAAACAGATGACTAAACAGTCTTTTCGAAGTAAAATTTCGGACATATAAAGTCAAAATAGGGGGAGGAAAACTATAATCAACTAAATAAATGCAACTGAAAAACAAGACTAGCAAATATCATTGCAGCTACTACAGCACGTCTAAGAAGTGAAGAAAGTAGAAAAGAACACGAGAAGAAAGAGTAACTCATCCCACAATAGTGAAGCTGAATACGTAATAGTAAAGAAAAAGTTATCGAAAACTTACCTTACTAGTTGCAGCAGTCGAAGAGAAGAGGAAAAAGTCACAATAGTTGAGAATAACCAGGTGAACTCCAAATTTTAAGGAAAATCTATAAAATAGAAGGCAACATCAAAAACTAGAAATCTCAAGTTGAATAAACAAAACAAGATTCTTAATCATATCGAATAGAAGAAAAATCCATTCAAATATGATTACATTAAAAAAACATAAACTAAGGAAATAATAATATTATGAAAAATTACTACAGACAAAAAATATTGAAGATACAATAACATATTGTTGTTAAGAACTAGTCACTATCTAAATCTTCTTCAAATTCTTCCTCATTCTCCTCAGTTTCTTCAGATTCATACTCCTCCTCAGTTTTATACTCCTCCTCTGTAGATTCTCCAGGGATTTCATGATACTCTGGATGTAACCCATCAATGGGTTCTTCCAGTTTAAGCACACCCCCATTTAAATCATGTAAGAGTATTTCTTTGTCAATAGAAACATTCATATCTATCTCATGGACTTCAACTTCATCGACTTGAAATGGAACATTCAGTTCTGGAGTTGGTTCCACTTCCTCATCAGGTAATTCCACAACATTACGAGGTTTAACCTTCAATACGGCAAGCCAATCAATCTTGTCCTTTTTATTGCTAGGATATGGGACATAACACACTTGTGCATTGCAGTAATAAAAGGTTCATACTTTTTATACCGACGATGTTGGTTAACATCAATCAATTTGTATTTATTATGCTTCTTCACACCAACATCTATAGTTGGGTCAAACCATTCACACTTGAATAAGACAGATTGATTTAAAGGATCTTCATGGTATTCCACTTGTATAATCTCTTTTATCCGTCCATAGTTATCACCAAAATTTGGATCTGAGATACAAACTCCACTGTTCATTGTTGATCTAGCGCTACCATAACATTATGTATGAAGTTTGTATCCATTAACAAAATACATTGAATGACATGTAGCGCCTATTAATGGTCCATGAGCAAGGCTACACAAGAATTTATTCTCAATATGATTGCATCGGACCTATTTGAAAAAAGACTTAGTTAAATTCAAAAGACAATTTAGGTTACATTACTATATCAAAGTTAATGATCGTTGGAGACTTACGTATTCCTTAAACCATATAGAAAAATATGCCTCAAGGCTCTCATCTATCTGACACTGTGATAAAATGGGAGATTCTTCTTGCAAACGTTGCACGTACATACTTTTTTAATACAAAATAAGTTAAATAGAAAGTCATAATATATTAATATGTTTCTAATATTAAGTGAATAAATTTTAAATACTACCTCAAAATGGCTCAACCTCTTCACAATTTAGAAATATGTAAGTTTGACAGGCCTTGATTTCATTAAGTTATAAATTTCTTTTTCTTGTTTCTCCCCATAGTCGACCTGGATGGGTGAATATTGATAGATTTCCTTCAAGATCCTCCGTAATACCACCATCATCATTACGGTCCACATTATGATTACGTGTCATGACATGAGGTTCAAAATAATGAGAAATAATAGTGTTGACTATATCATCAAGTATGCTTCACAAATAGAACCCTCAACATTAGCTTTATTTCCAATCATCCTTTTAATAGTTCCAAGGTACCTTAATAGATAATAAATGAATGTACCATCATATTAGAATTACCAAGTATAACATGCTTGTCATAATTTTGTCATAAAATTTCACATTTACCTTTCAAAAGGATGCATCCATCGATATTGTACAGGTCCAACGATCTTTGCTTCATATCGTAGCTGCACAGGCAAATGTTCCATCGAGTCAAACAACCCTGGAGGAAATATACGTTCTAAATTACACAAAATTTGTGGGATATCTGCTTCTAATATCTCCATGTCATCCACTCGTAGAGTGGTTGGAGTAAGATCTTTAAAAAATAAACTCAACTCTGTAAGTGCTTGCCACACATTACTAGGAAGTAATTCACGAAAAGCAATAGGCTAAAGTCTTTGCATGAACACGTGACAATCATGACTTTTCATGCCATATAGCTTTTTCGTATTTGTGTCTAGACATCTACACAAATTTGAAACATACTCATCTGGAAATTTCAAATCTTTGACCCAATTAAACAAAGATAGCTCTTTCTTCCTTGTCTATTGTATATGCAGCTTTGGGGTATTTACCATTTGAATCCTTTGCCAACTAAGGTCGATCACAATAGTTTACCATATCCAAACGTGATTATGAATTGTCTTTGGTTTTATCAACAATATTAAGAACTGTATTAATTACATTATCAATCATATTTTTCTCAATATGCATGACATCAACGTTATGTCAAATCATGATAGAACTCCAATATGGTAAATCCCAACAGATACGTTGCGTTTTCCATCCACAAGACTTACGTATTCTTCTATTAACCTCTTCTTCATCTAACTCAGTGGTGGAAATCTTTTGACACTTGCCTTTAAGAAAGTTTTTACGATCTCTCCGAAATAGATGATGTTGGTCAAGAAACATCCTATGACTGTCAAACCAAGATGTTTTTCTACCATGTTCTAATCTACAGGATTGTGTCTCCTCCATACAATAAGGACAAGTTAACTTGCCCGCAGTACTCCATCCTGATAACATAGAATATGCTGGAAAGTCACTTATAGTCCACAACAAAGCTACCCTTAGTTTAAAGTTTTGCTTTTTTGAAATGTCAAATGCTTCTACACCTGTCTCCCACAACAAGGTCAATTCCTTTATTAGAGGTTGCAGATAAACACCAATTTTTATGTTTGGGATTGTTTGGCCCTGAAATAATGACAATTAAGAACATATGCGCTTCCTTCATGCACATTCCTGGAGGTAAATTATATGGAGTTACAACCACTGGCCACGAAGAGTATTTCCTCCCAGTCTGACTGAATGGTTGGAAACCATCCGTACATTACCCCAATCTTACATTTCTTGGTTCATTGGCAAAAAAGGTATGAGTTTCATTGAAGTGTTTCCAAGCATCAGAGTCTAATGGATGACACATTACCCCTTCCTCATGTGTATGCTCATGTTTCCATCTTATATCAGCAACTGTAGCATGAGATGCATATAATCTTTTCAATCTAGGAATCAGAGGAAAATAATACATTTTCTTATAAGGGACCAATTTCCTCTTACGAGAGCCTACACGACGTTTATACCTCTGATTGCCACAAAATTTACAAGATGTAAGGTTCTCATCATCACCCCAATATAACATACATCCTGATTCACAACAATCAATCTTCTCAACTGGCAAACCTAAGTTGCGCACCAACTTCTTTGTTTGATAATAGTTATCAACCACTATGTTTTCTTCAGGTAAAGAATCTTTCAACAATTGCATCATTTAGTTGTAACCTCTCTGTGACGGAGGAACCGGGATACAATTTTTCATCAGCAGCCTGTAGTAAATCATAAAATCTTTGAAACTCAGGATTAGGCTCCTCATCCATTGGAAGATCAGACGTCTCCTCTATTGAAGGATATATCTCCTCCTCCATTGAAGTTTCATAAGTATGAGATGACTCATGTTCAATATTGCTATGAAATTGTCGACTCAAACCTTGATCAAAGTTTGGACCAGCTACATCCAAAACCATTTGTTGGTACGGATTATCATATCCCAATTCTGGTTAAGTGTCACCATGCAAATCATTAACAGAATACATCTCATCAATAACATCATCTTCCCCTTGATATTTCCAAAAGAAATAGTTCTCAACAAATTCGTATTGAAAAAGGTGATATTTAACAATTTCAATATCCATGTATTTAAGGTTATGACATTTTTTACAAGGACATTTAATGTTGTCACCACTCATACGATTTTTTTGTGAACGTGCATACTGAATAAAGTTATTCACACCAATTATAAAATTGGAGAGTATACCCCCTCGTCCATCCAACCTCTCATACATCCAACCACGCTTCAAATTACTCATGTTCCTAGAAATTTTAGAACAAGCAAACAATCAAAAATTTCTCTTTTATAAGTTCTACAATCTGGATGTCCTAAAAAGAAAAGATCATATTAAAATACCTTTATGAAAAAGAGTATATCTTTGCACTTTTTAAATCATTCGCCGCCTTTTTTGTTAATATAAGTGTTCTTGATCACTGTCCAGTTAACTTAAAATATATTATTCTATTAATCCTAAGTTACAAAAAGTGCAATAACAAGAAAATGATAAGTTGCAGGAAGTGCAATGACAAGGAAAGGATCACACTGAAATACCTTTATTAGTGCTCCTTTATGTTATTTTATCACTGTCCAGTTAGTTTAGTATGATTTGACCCAACTATAATGTTATTTTAAAATAATGTACTCTCTTAAATCCCTACACATAAATGATAAGATGACTTGTTCTACTACTAATTCTAGTTTAGGCTAATTAAATGTCAAGTCATTTGATAATTATAAGCCTAAAGTTAGATCATAAAATAAGCACTACACTCATTGTATCATACTCTAATTAATGTAAAGTTACAAAAAGTGTGATGCCAAAAAGATGAATACAAAAATTACTGCAAACAATCAAGAAAGTGGTTTGAATTTCATTTCTCTTGCTAGTAACTAATTTCCAGTGTTACGATTGTAAATATAATGGAGTACCAAATAAAATTCATACCGAGGAACTGAAAAGTTGAGAAAAGGAGGGTGAAAAAAGAAGGATGTAGGGCAAGTGAAATTAGTGGAACAAGACGAGATTTGAGAGCCTTGAAAGATTGCAATGTCAGTAAAATCTGTGCATAACATTTGAAATTTTAACCACCATATGCATAATTATCCCATGTCTGCTCACAATCAGTACCCTTCTGAAAGTTTCACCAAGTATAAAGTTGGACGACCCAAAAAAATAAACAGACTAAGAGAGATAAGTAGAACTTACGTAAACTTGATATAGTTGTTCTTAGGATAAATAAGCAGCAAACACGTTCATGAAGAAGCAAAGGTCCACATATTCTCCACAAACTATAATAACACCTTGTGGAAAAGAAAAAATACAAACTTAAGTATCATTGTATGTTGATCAGGTGAATTTCTTTACATAAATAGAGGAGCACAAAGAAAAGAAACAGAGAAGTAGAGCAGAGAAAGCAAGCAGTTACTTAATAGCTATGAAAAATTGAACTTTGCATACTTTACATTAAATCTAAAATTTGTGAAAGACATGTTAATTTGATTAACCATCAGAGATCTCAATAACTTGTATCTACTCCAGTAGAGTATGACAATGAGAACTCAAGAAGAATCTTTAATTTGATATGGAGCAAGGAAAAAATATTTAGATACACCAAAATTTGATTGACTTACAGCAGAAATTTAGGTACAGATAAAAATATTGAAAGAAAATTTTGCTAGTCTCTTCTTGATTTACTTCCTTGTGTGTGGCAAAAAAAAGTTGATAATGTTAATGCTTATCTAAAACTCTCTTTCTTGAACCATTTTCATTCACTTGTATATAATTCGACAATGTTTGACAATACGTAAAAATTATAGTTCAATCAGCTACCAAATATATATCGAAATTACCAATCGACTATCAAAAATAAACATTTTTTTTGTAAGTCATGACTTTGACAATCCAAGAAAAATTAAATAGAATAAGATAGAGAAGGAGAGCTTACTTGGTTAACTGTTCTTAGGACAAACAGGCAACAAACACGTTCACGAATAAATAAAACTCCACATATTTTTCATAAACTGCAATAAGGCCTTCTAAAATAGAAAAAAAAAAATAGAATTTAAACACCACTATATATTCTCATAAAACGAGTTATACGATGCCTAAACTAAACTTTTCAAATTAACAATTTCAAAATAGAAAAATACAAACGGAAGTTAAAAATAGAACTCAAAGACCCAAGAAGCATAGCAAAATGTATTCCTGATAATGCTCAGAATCTTGTTGTTGTTCAAGCAAAATCCATATACAAAAAGTGACTACTAACAACAAAAAAGTGGTCTTATTCACAGCTGATTACTAACAACAAAAAGTGATTATGTTAAGATCTGGTTTTGACATCTTTTATATTATCACTAATCTTTTAAAACAAACCCTAATTGCATCTAAGTGTAACTCGATTATGGCAAAATAATTCTTCCTAGTAGAACCCTTGTCTCATATTTCAAGATTACCAAAACCCACAAACAAAATCAATAGAAATTGATAGAACACATCTTAATATACAAAAAATAAACTCGAAATTAGAGTATACAAAAGTTAGTACAACTCACTTCATTTTGAATTCGAAAATTGATAGAAACTAATCGATTTCTCACATTGAAAAGAGTGATAGAGCAATTATTTGTAGTATTTGAAGAATGGGGGAGAGGAATAGTTGAAGAGCAGAAGAGAGAAAGAGTTGGACAGCTCAAATCTTTTGTTAGTAGAACTGAGAGGGAATTTTTTGTGCCCTAACTTATCCCTAAATTTTATTTTATTTTGCGACGGATTTAACGACACATATAAATTCCGTCGCTAACAAACATCTTTAATTTATTTAGAATAGAAACTAACAATGGATTTTTCTGTCACTATAAAATATAAAATTTATAAATAAATACTAAAGGTCATAACGACGAATTTTCCGTTGCTAATCCGTCGCTCTAAATTAATTCAATTTTTCGCAACACTTTCGTTGTTAAATTCGTAGGAAATATTAAGGTGCCAACTTTTCACGCTAATAAATAGTGACGGAATATACAGTCCATCGCAATAGAATAAATAACAAAATTACTTATTATTATTCCGAAAAAATATTTATTTTGTAGTTAATCCGTCGTTATATAGCGACAAAATATATTATGTCGCTACATTTCATCGCTAAACACTATATTTTTAGTAGTGTGAAAGGGAGGTGACGGTCTGGTTAAGGGTCAACTTCTTTCATCTCTTTCAAGATCTTGTCTGACCCCTCAACTTTGTTGAGGATACGAGAAAGCATATCCTCAGACCTACCACCTTCCGAATCCTTTGGCTTTTGGCGCTTGTGGGGAGGCACATACCTATCATTCTCCCCATCCTTCTAATTTGGATTACGGTCCCTCCATTCACGATCTCGATCTTTCCAACCTTCATCCCTACTCCAACCTTGGTTACCACCCTGCCTCGGGTAGTTTGAACGAACCACCGCCTTGGTTGGCTAGGAAATTTACCTCTTCATTATACAAGGCCTCAAACTTGGACTCATCCGGATTAGAACACCCGACACCCACGGTATTGACACTTCGAGCACCAGCTCCCATGACATTTTTAGACAAAATGTCAAGTTGTGTCATGATCTTGGCCATGTTCTGATCACTCTCTTGGTCCTTCTCTATCTGTTCCTTTGTCAACTTGAACGTGAAAGGAGAGACCTGGTCTTCACGGGTATACCACACCCTGTTTATGGTAGTCATGCCATCCAAGGGCTGAGCCGCTATCACATAAGGTTTCTGCATCAAACCTCCCAGAGAAAGTTGGTCAGCAATACCCTTATTTACCGAGTCAAGACTCCGGTAAATATACTGCAGCAACATGTTATCAGGCAAGCCATGGGTTAGGCATTGAAGCACCAAATTTTTGAATCGCAGTCAAGTTTCATGAATTTGCTCGCCTTCTAGACGCTTGAAGCTCTGAATGCTATCCCGAAGAGTCATCATCTTTGAGGGAGGGAAAATCGCACTTGAAATGTGGTAACCAACTCCTCCCACAAAGTGATTGATTCACTTGGCAATTCAGCCAGCCACTTGCACGCTTCTCCCATTAAAGAGAACGGGAACGACCTCAACCGGACCAATTCTTGGGAGATATTCTTGAAGTAGAATAGTTTCCATACATCCATGAAGTTTCTAATGTGCTCATTGGGATCCTCATGAGCCAAACCATAGAAAAGCCTTTTTAGTTGCAAGAGTTGCAACATAGTACTCGTGATGTGGAACACCGCATTCCCTTCGACCGGAGGCAAGCGAATGGAACCAATATGTCCTATGAGATGGGGGTCATTAGCATGAGGCTCGTTGACATCGTTGAGATTTCCAATGTCATCTTAATGGCCTACTTGGCTACCATTGCTGCCGTTAACACTCCTACTTCCTGTTTGAATACACAAACAAGCAAAACAAAACTAAAATTAGGTAAGTATCACTAAAATTAACAGGAACAAAATTCAACTTAACTAAAAATTCTCAAGTAACAACACTCCCCGGCAGCGGCGCTATTTTGATAAAGATAACGCTATCAAAGATATTTCATCCAATACTAAGCATCAGTGATCGTTCACTAGTACTATAACCCAACTAGTGAGTTCGGGTCGAGTCCCAAGGAAGTGGTTCGTACTCAAGAATCAATAGAAAAGCATAAATATGCTCAAGTCAATCAAAGCTAAAAATATTTACGAAGAAAAATATGATTTAAATTATAGGTGACACAAGTGTCAAATATCAATAGGGGTTTCTGTATTATCAACTAAAACAACAACTAACACGAAAATATGAATATAGAGACGGGATTCTTGGAATGTGATTGGATTATGGGCCAAGCTAAACAACTGGTAATTGTAATTATTAGTAAACAGCTGCAAATCAGTGAATAAGCTAGACTTTAGTGGAGGTAAACTTTCTCTCGAACAATTTACCCCGAATCAAATTGTTTTTTCTCGAACACCAATAAGCAGCAATGAAGCACAACCTTCGCTTTAGTCCATTCACTCTCTGAAGCTGAATGTGTGGAAAAGGTTTAAGGATTCACTCTCTCGAGCTGAACCCATGACAACCCAATACCCACAGACCATCGATTCAGTAATTTTGATTTTAAAACGTCTTTCTCGAGCAAGCCAAAAACACAAAGTTAAGATTGCATTTGCAACTACAACCCATTAAATTCAACCACAATTACTGAATGAAATCACTTTTAAACAGCAAATAAACTATCAATTAACAATACCCAGCAGTTAAATCAACCCATAATCACATAATCAAACCCTAAGAATTGGGGTTTTAGCTAGACATAGTAATAAAGTAAAAATCGTTACCGAGTTGTGTTTCCATCAACTGGGTAGGATTGATATAGTCTTTACAAAGGTCTAAGATGAAGAATCTTCAACACCCACTTCCAATTTTTTAGAAATGGAAATCTTCAAATCTTCAAAGCTAAGGAAATATTGTCTCTCTATTCAGTTCTAAGCTCTAAACTTCAAAGACTGAATAATACTATCATATGAGATACTAAGCTAAAAATTTAAACAAGTATTTATAGTTGTCAAAAGGTGTGTTGTGAAGGACCAGTCGACGAAATAAGTCGGGATCGCTGATCCACTCGGCGATCCACCCTTTGGTCATTTGTATCGCCTTTTTGCTTTTGCCTTCAGCATCCTTGAGGTCCTATAAACATTGCGGAACTGTTCTGCGACTCGCCGACTGCTCCTTTCTATCGCCAACTTGATTTTCTCCTTTAGGACTTGGCACACTGGAACATTAGGCGAGACCAAGGCCATTCAGCGACTCGCCCAATGGTTTAGGCGATCCGCATGCCTTCTTTTCTTCATTTTTACAGCTGCCTTGTTCCTTTTTACTCAATAATGTCCATGCTTTGTCCTTAAGTCCAAATACCTAAAATTCAAGGATTTATATCAGTTATTGAGACAAAATATGCATTCGAGGACACTAAATCTATTAAAATAAATCCCTAAATAAGTCCAAATCATGGACTCATCAGTGACGTCATATGTGACTGTGACGTTTGATGTTCTTCCAGATGTGTTGTTAGATCATTTTTCTATCTCTACTCCTGTTGGTGATACTATTGTGGCTAAGAGGATTTATAGAAAGTGTCCCATAGAGTTACTCTTGTTGATTTGGTAGAGCTTGATATGATATATTTTGATGTTATCCTTGGTATGGATTGGCTACAGTCATGTTATGCTTCTATTGATTGTAGAACTCGTGTAGTCAAGTTTCAGTTCCTGAATGAGCTTGTCCTTGAGTGGAAAGGGGGAAATTCTATGCCTAAGGGTCAGTGTGTCTCTTGTCTTAAAGCGATAAAGATGATTGCTAAGGGTTGCCTTTACCATCTAGTTAAGGTGAGGGATGTGGATTCTAAAACCCCTACTCTTGAGTCGGTCCCCGTGGTTAATTAGTTTTTGGAAGTGTTTCCCGATGATTTACCTGGTATTCCTCCCGGAAGGGATATATACATCGGTATTGACCTTCTCCCAGATACGCAACCTATCTCTATCCCTCCTTATCGAATGGCTCCGGCAGAACTAAAGGAGTTGAAAGAACAATCGAAAGATTTGTTGGATAAGGGTTTCATCCCCCGATTATCTCTCCATGGGGTGCTCTAGTTTTGTTTGTTAGAAAGAAGGATGGTTCTATCCGTATGTGTGTAGACTATCGGCAGTTGAATAAGGTTACCGTTAAGAATAAGTATCTCTCCCAAGGATAGATGATTTGTTTGACCAACTTCAAGGAGCGAGTTACTTCTCCAAGATTGACCTTCGGTCGGGTTATCACCAGTTAATGGTGAAATAAGATGACATTCCAAAGATGGCCTTTTAAACTCAATATAGTCATTATGAGTTTTTAGTGATGTCTTTCGGTTTGACTAACGCTCCAGCGACTTTTATGGATTTGATGAATAGAGTGTTCAGACAATACATTGACATGTTTGTGATTGTGTTCATTCATGATATATTGATCTATTCAAGAAGTGAGGATGATTAAATCAACCAGTTGAGAATTGTGTTGCAAGTTCTCAAGGACCAACAACTTTTTGCTAAGTTTAGCAAATGTTATATTTTGCTATAGTCCATAGCTTTTCTTGGTCATATTGTTTCAAGTAAGGATATTGAGGTAGATCCTAAGAAGATGGATATGGTTAAGAGTTGGCCTAGACTCTATCCTATTCGGACATGAGATACTTCTTGGGTTTGGCTGGTTACTACAGAAGGTTTGTTGAGGAGTTTTTTATGATTGCCTCTCCATTGACAGCATTGACTCAAAAGAAGGTTAAGTTCTTATGGTCTGAAGAATGTGTAAAGTGTTTTCAGGAATTGAAAGATAGACATACTTACGCTCAGGTGTTGACTTTACCAGAAGGGACTGATGGTTTATTGTTTATTGTTATGCCTCAAGAATTAAGCTAGGGTGTGTGCTTATGAAAAATTGCAAAGATATTGTCTATGCTTCAAGGAAACCTAATATTCATGAGAAGAATTAACCTACCCATGACTTTGAACTAGCGGGAGGTGTTTTTTCCTTAATGATTTGGAGGCATTATTTGTATGGTTTTCATGTAGATGTGTTTACCTACCTCTATCACCTCGATAAGGTGAATGTGGTGGCAGATTCTCTTAGTAGATTATCTATGGGTAATGTTGCTCAAATTGAGAATGATAAGAAGGAGTTAGTTCGAGACGTTCATAGATTGGCCTAGTTGGGTGTTCAGTTAGTGGACTCTACAAAAGCTGGGGTTATGGTTCACAATGGGTCACAATCGTCTTTTGTGGCGAATGTGAAAGCCACACAAGGTTTTGATCCTACGTTGGTTGAATTAAAAGAAGAAGCAGTACTTAAGAAGTTCGATAAGGCTTTCTTCTAAGGGGGAGATGTGGTACTAAGATATCAAGGTCGTTTAAGTGTTCCTAATGTTAATTACTTGAGGGAGCAGAACTTGTCAGAAGCCCATAGTTCTCGATATTCCATTCAGTTGGGAGACACCAAGATGTACAGTGATTTGCGGGAGATCTATTGGAGGAATGGGATGAAGAAGAATACTGCAGAATTTATGGCTAAGTGTCCTAATTGTCAACAAGTAAAGGTTGAGCATTAGAAGCCGGGAGATTTATCCTATGGCATTAGCATTCCTACTTGGAAGGGGGAATATTTGAATATAGACTCTATTTTTGGTTTGTCTCGCCTCCGACGACAACATGACTCGATTTAGGTCATATTAGATCGAATGACGAAATCAGCTAATTCCATTCCCTTCAAGGTTTCTTACTCGGCGAAAGACTATGCTAAGTTGTACCTAAAAGAGATGGTAAATCTACATGGAGTGCCTTCATCCATTATCTATCATGACCCAAGGGTACCCCTTAGACGTAACATGGCACATAGAACCACGAAAGGCTCGATGTAAGCCACTTAGCATATCATGACATAAAGTAATAGAACAATAAGAGTAAAACACATTTAAGTTTTAAGAAGTTTTAATAAAAGCAAAGAGGAAGTCTAGACTTGTGTTAAATAGCCATCTAATACAATCGAAGTCTCAAATAGGGTCACAGCCCTTACAATATAAATGTGAAAGTCTAGTACAATAAAGGAAAGGAACTACAAAAAAACTCAAATGACATGTCCCTTCCTCGAATCATGAGGACGCACCACAAACGAGGAGAATAGTCGAATCCAAGCTTGTATCAAAGGAAGATCACCTCAAACACCAGAACCTACACTTTGTAGAAAATGTAGAAGAAATATGGGTTACTACAAAAATGCACTAGGTATGATAGTCATGCATAAAATCCTTGAAACATTCAAAAAGGGACATTTTTAGTTAAATGCATGCAATTTTTAAGTAAAAACATCATTTAGAGGATAATATAAAGGCAAAAGTCATGACCATTTTCATTATATAAATTCTCATATCATGTAAGAAACATACCATTTGTACCCTCAAAACATACTTGTGCAATGCTCGAACAATATCCCATAATCCTACCCAAGCTAAGTAAGTTTATTGAGTAAGCATCATTCATAGTTCATGTTCATGTTCAATTCTTGTCATGGTGGGAATAAGCCTTAATCATCATAGATCATGTGAGCTTAACATGGAATTCGGTGCCATGCCCCCACACCTAAAAGAGGTGTCCTACTTGCCTAAGGTAGAACTAACATGTTTTAGCTTTTAGGTGGATCCACTAGCTAAAGACCTATGAGGGCACATAGGTATGGGATAAGGAGATCGCTACTATAAACTCGAACTCAACTATGGTATATGGTCTCCATCTCATGAGATACATGTGTTAGGAACCCTAACTCAATTGTGGTAGAAGGCCCCATCTAACATTCAATATAACACTCGGTGCTAAACATTTCTTCCCACATTTACACATTTAGTCTTGATTCATGTTCATTATTATAGAAGAATCCCTTAACACTCAATCTATCATGGTTCATGGGATAGCTCTTAGATTCAATAGGTGAGAATAGTCTTTCAGCCTTAGAATCATTACATTGTTAGGAAGCCCTTCACATCATGTTCATTATGTATTTATGAGAATGACCTTTCAATCAACACAACAATTAGAATAAATTCATGTTCATAAGCATGTATACATTAAGCCCACAATTTGGCATAATTCCCATGTTTTACCCCTCTTGGATCAAGGATCACATTCACCCAACCACCTCTAGGGTTACTACATTAAACATGGATAATAACAAAATTAGAATAGTTAAATTACAACAAATGCAATCTCATGGTACTCAACTTACTACAATTCACCCACATCACAAAGTCATAAATTAGGGATAGGGGGTTCCATGGCTTCATGGGAGATTTTATCATAAAGACACTATAAAACAGCAATTCAATCACAATATAAGATAATTAAATCATTGAAAACATTTTTAGAAAGAATCCATGACTTGAAGTGAAAACCCTAGTTTTTGGAGACTTTTCTACTTTGAAATTGAGAGTTTGAGGACTCCATGGAAGAAAGCTACCATGAATCAAAGACTACCATACCTTAGGTGAAGAAATCCAACAAAATCATGGTAAAAATCCTCCTTATTCAAGCCCTAACTTGATCTTCATCATCTTCTTCTTTGGGGTTCTAGAGAGAAGATTTTGGAGAGGATATGATTTTGATTTGAGGATTTAACGATTATGATATTAGATGGGTTAGTTTAGGTGGGAAAAATACTTATATAGGTTTTTAGAATAGTCTTAAAACGACACCACATAACCATTAATTAAAAAGGAAATCCCAAAAAGACCCCTAACTTTAACTACCAAAATGTAGTTTCAGGTGTGACCTACGACCAGGAACCCACGAACCGGGGGTGGGACCATGGCCCATGTTGGTAAACCATTGGTCATGGTCTGGGGATTGATTTTAAGGGATGTGACCCATGACCCCCACCTGCGGGGCGTGGGCGGACCTATGGGGCATAGGTTCCCTCGTGGGTCACTGCCCAGGTCACATTTTTTAGACTTTTCCTCAAGGAACATGGTTGGTCCCTGGGGTTTAGGCCTTGACGTTCTAACACTAAACCATGAATTTCAAGTTACGGGGAGGTATATACAAGGCTATAACCTTAACGTCAAAATCTACTTAGCCTACTAGTTTTATGTTAGACTCTAGTTTAGTCTACCATTTTCCGGAATGTTACCTTATCTCAAATTGTGGTACTCAATTCACTACTCAGTTTTGGAAATCCTTCAAAAGGGGTCTTGGTACTTGGGTGAAGCTTAGTACGTCCTTTAACCCACAAACCGATGGACAAGTGGCGGATATTATCCAAACGTTGGAAGATATGCTGAGAGCATATGTGATTGATTTCAAGGAAAATTGGGACGATCATTTGCCTTTGATTGAGTTTGCATGTAACAATAGTTATCACTCAAGTATTAGCATGGCTTCATTTGAGGCCTTTTATGGTAGGAGGTGTAGATCTCCTATATGATAGTTTGAAGTGGGTGAAGTTGCCCTAATAGGTCCCGAGATGAACATGAGGCTATGACGAAAGTTTGACTTATTAGGGAAAGGTTTAAAATGGCTCAAAGTCGACAAAAGTCATATGTCGATGCTAGAATAAGAGATCTTGAGTTTGATGTTAATGATTGGGTTTATTTGAAAATTTCACCCATGAAAGGTGTAATGAGGTTTTGTAAGAAAGAGAAGCTTAGTTGTCACGACCCAGGGGTACCCCCTAGATGTAATAAGGGGTACAAGACCCTGCGAGGCGATACAAGCCACTTAGCATATCATAACATAAAGTAATAGAAATAGGTGTGGAAATTTAAAACATTTTCAATTCAATCAAAGTCTTTATAAAATGAGCGGAAGTCTAATACAACTGTCACAAACCATCTAAAACATGCATATCTTTGGGACACAACCCATACAATAGTTCAAAGCATGAAAAGAAAGACATAAGAGAAAATGGTGGTAAAATCCTTGAATGCTAAGAGGACTCACCAAATCTTCAATCCTTGATATACTATGATCCTAGCCACGAGTGTGAGAACCGATATCATCGGACCCAACATTTGGATAAGAAATGTAGGCAAGAGTATGTGTTAGTACAATAATGTACTAAATATGAAAACTTTCATAAAAAACATAAACATAAGGGTTAGTCAATATAACCTATAAGCATAATCAATGCACATAAATCACAATAATAAAAGAGGAATACTTCTCAAGCAACCTCAACTTATCCTTAGTCAAAACTTGGGTCATCTGCCTCTAGTCATGCTTACTTCATGGAAAGCATCTCAAGCAACAATCCAAGCTATTCATTCTTCATAACATAATTCACATTATTCATACTTACTTTTAAACACATGGGGATCCTCCTCTTTGCCTAACTAAAAAGGTTAATGGGTATTCGCCTCTTACCTTACTTACTTTAAGATCATGGGTACTCTCCTCCATGACCAACATCATATGACACGAGTACTCGCCTTTACATCATCTTCTAGGGATCATGGGTACTCGCCTCCATGTCCATTCATCATATAAGGAACGTGGGGAGTCACATCTTGTTCAATTCTAAGGTGTATGAGAAATAACCTCATATCCCTCCCATATGGAGGTCAAGGGTAGTTGCCTCTAGCCTCATCAATTACATAGTCTTTTAGTCTAGATTCATTTTAGGTGAGCAATCCTTTCAACCTAGAATCATTCAAGTGAGAAGACCTTTTACCTTCATACATTCATGCTTTACTATGCCATGTGGGAAGTATCCCTTCCACCACAATAGATTCGACAATCAACAATTCATAGTCTAAGCTTTACTCTCAAGCACTTAACATCATGCTCATCATATATATGCTTCAATCTCAAACAATGCTAATCATAAATCATCACTCCTATAATGAGATATCAAAACCTATAAGGCTTCCCTTCATGGCATCAAACCCAATTATATCAATTCTAGTAGAAAAATTGAATAGGCATGGGTACATGTAATTTCATCCTAAAAACATTTAATCCTACTAATTCAATCATAAGAAATCATAATCCACTCAATTGGATAAACATTCATCATAACTCACAACAATGGAAGAAACCCTAACTAGAATAAGGGATTTAGACTTCACAATTGGGTAATCTAAAAGGGCTCCATGGGAGAAAGGATCCCATGGATGAAAAGTCATCCTACCTTAATCACAAAGCCTACAAAATCAGGAAGATTGGAGACTTGATTTGACCATAGCTTCAATTATTCCTTCTTCTTCAACTTTCTAGAGAGAGAATATTTGAGAGAGGAGTTTTGGGATTTTGAGAGAATGACTGAATTTAGGGATTAAAAATACTTATATAGGTTTCTAGACTTAGGCAAAACGACACCACTTTGATTTAATTAAAACAGGAAAAGACCCATATGCCCCTAAAATAACTGCCAGCTTTTAACCTACGTACCCCTGACCAACGGACCGTGGTCAGGACGACAGACCGTCCTGCACGGCCGTCGTTTGGTGCTTAGAGACTCTTTTTTGGGGCTTTGACCTACGGACCTTGGACCACGGACTGTGGTCTGACCGACAGTCTGTTGGTCAGGCCGTGGTCCTGGAGTCTGAACCTAGGCTTGGGGTGGCCAACCACGGACCCTACCTACGGTCCGTGGTTCAGTCCACGGGCCGTGGGTGGCCTCTCGTGGATGACACCTGTAATTTTTTTGGAATTTTTGTTTTGCCTCGTTTCGAATCCGGGGTATTACATTAACTCCCCCTTGGGATCATTCGTGCTCGAATGAGATTCTAAGCACATTTTTTAAACGAAAAGACTCAAGACTAGCAGCCCATAACATGCAACTCATCAAAATATACACAACCAAGGATGGAACATCAATTCTAAGCTAAACATACTCAATGCATCATACGGAAGTAGGAACTACATCTAACAACCCATTATGAATGAAATTTTTAGATTTCTTACATTCAAGGAGGAACTACCATCTCCAAACTTAAAAGCATGCTCAAAACAATCTCATAGTGCTTGTAAGCAATCTATACTCAAAGCACATATACAAGGAGTAAATCTTCACTCCAAGCTAAGGCATGTTCAACAATTCATCTCTTGAAGTCTATAGGCAACTCATACTCAATCCACAATATCATGAGGAAAATAAATTACATAAGTCATTCTCTTTCAAAACTTATGTTTTTCCATGAACATGCATAAAATAAGGAAATCATGGGAACACATAAAACACACATGAATCATAGAACAAACCAAGAGCAAATCCAGTACCTCAAGCTAGAATATGAGGAAAAAGATGAGGATATCGAGACATCATATCGGCCTCGGACTCCCAAGTAGCACCCTCAACTAGATGGTTTCTCCATAACACTTTCACGAAAGCAACATCATTTTTCCTCAATAACTTAACATATCGGTCTAAGATCTCAACCGAAACCTCTTCGTAAGAAAGGTTCTCTTTCACTCCCAACCCTTCTAAGGGGATTATAGATGTCAGATCTCTAACACACTTCTTTAACATAGAGACATGGAAAAATGAATGCACTGATGCCAACTCATTAGGCAAATTAAGCTTATAAGCAACCTTACCAACACGCTTCAAAATTTGATATGGGCCTCCAAATCGGGGACTAAGCTTCCCTTTCTTACCAAACCTCATCACGCCCTTCATGGGTGAGATTTTCAAGTAAACCAATCAAGCACATTAAATTCAAGGGCTCTCCTTCTAACATCAAACCCTACCTACAGTCCGCGGTTCAGTCTACGGGCCTCTCATGGATGGCACCTGCAATTTTTCTTAAATTGTTGTTTTACCTCGTTTCGAATCCGGAGTGTTACATTAGTCCCTAATATGTAGGCCCATATCAGATTTTGAGACTTATTGGTAAGGTTGCTTATGAACTAGAATTGCTTAATGAACTGGCATCGATGCATCCAGTTTTCCATGTCTCCATGTTGAAGAAATGTGTTGGTGGTCTGACATCTATAGTTCCTTTAGAAGGTTTAGGAATTGATGAAAATCTTTCTTATGAAGATGTTCCGGTTGAGATTTTGTACCGACAAGTCAAGAAGTTGCTTCCGTGAAAGTGTTGTAGAGGAATCAGTTAGTTGAGGGTGCTACTTGGGAGGCCGAGGCCAATATGATGTCTTTCACACCCCTTTTTGGACTGCAGAAAGGGTTTTTCCAATTTAAGTGACGGTATTGATTAGGGATTATTTTATTTTTGTTCAGAGTAGCCCCTTGGAATTGAGTTATGGTGTTCCAAGTCACCTTTTTGTTTAATCCCTAATCAAAAGGAAATGACTCTTATTTGGTCTGCAAACTACAAATCCGGTAAGAAATTTTGTTGACCGAGTGGAAGGTATTAGGCATCCTCAAGTCTCGTGGTTCTAGCACGGTCGCTTTTATTAACTTATACTTATTTTACCTTTCTTTTGGATATATATTTATAGGCCATGATTTGCTCATATTTTTTATTTGTTGAATTTTTATTTGGTCTCAACCTAGATACGTAACTGCATTCTTGGTCTTCACGATTAGAGACATAACTGTCTTCTTTGCATCACACTTAATAACCTTATTTTTTTTATAAGTCTCTACTTTAAATTAATAAAAGTTAATTATATTAGTGGACAAGGTGTGTGACCGCATCCTTAAGTTTATTTTAATATCTCAAGAAAAAGATGTGTAACCACATTCTTAATTGAAACAATTTTTTTAACGTGCCTACAACTCATCTAGTATTAAAGATGCTTACTCTTATTTTTTTGAACTCTAGACAACTAATCTTTTATTCCATTATTATATTAATCGATGATATTTTTAATTAAATCAGTCCTCATAAGAATTAAACTAATCCAAAATAGAGTAATCTCAACTTTAACAACATAACATATTTGTTTGTCTATTGGGTAATGTAATTTATTCATAAATATGTAGATTAAAATAGGAAATTGGCATCAATATTACTCTACAACAATGTCACAAACAATAGTGACTCAGACACGACAAAATTGAATAACAAAAAAATCAATAAAAATTCTTACGTAATAATAGGACTTCATTGATCCTTTATGGATTTGCATAAAAAAATGCATCAATATAATTCAAGATGCGTAATCATGTGAGTCGTTTACTTTAACTCTAAAAATAAACTTAAGATGTCAATATTCATTTCAATGAATGAAACAAAACTACATAAAAAAAAACTTATCACATAATTACATCAAATTCCATAAATAAATCAAAAAAAAAAAAAGATAAGGTAAAATTGTACCTCACAATGAAGAAATAAGTACTGCAAAACTTAATTGAAGCTAGATTAGAAAACCCACAAATATTTTGGTGTGTAGTGTTGATTTTGTTCGTATGTTTTTTGTTGGTGACGGGCGTATAAAAATGAGTGTTTTTGCGTTGCTATTGTTTGTTGTCAGATGGTTTCTTTTTCTTCGGTTTCCTTTGGCTTCTCGTGTCCTTGTATATATGTTGGTATTTTTTTTTTTTGCTTTGCTGATCATGTCTTTTTTGGTGTGCAGCGTGTGTGTCGCCTTTTTTTATTGTTTTTTCTTTCTTTTCTGTCTGTTTTGTGTGTGTGTGTGTGTGTTTTTGTGTGTGTGTGTGTGTGTGTGTTTGTTGTAGTGTTGGAAGTGGGGAGAATGGAGTGAAATATGAGGGGAGTGGGGTAGTAGAGGGGTAGTGGGGCAATGGTAATGGGTAGTTTAAGTTTAATTATTTTTGTTGTTTTCAAATCTTTTAAAATAAACCCACTAAATATATATATATATATTTTTTTTTTAATTTTACTTTTTTTTTTAAATGGTGTAACACCTTAAGTTCAGTAAAAAATTATGTGTCTACAATTTACCCTTTTTTGACTGAAAACACGAAGAGTTTGCAGACAAATAAGTAGACAACGTGATAAGTTTTGACCAAACTCTTATTTGAAAGAAAAATATGTGACCGAGTCTTGTTTTGGACATCCTACATATCCCGGGTTATAAGGGAATCAGGTCAGGTCTATTTCGAGGAAATGAGGTGATGAGTTTGAAGTTAAGTGAGGTTCCATCGAGACTTCAAGTTGCGGTTCCTTTCCTTACATAAAAAATATGAAAGCTAATAGTCAAAAGGGAAGTAGAACTACAAGCTCCTATCTATGCAACTTCTATTGAGTCTTTTGGGTTTTCATGTTTCTCAAGTTGTGAGATATTAATTTTCTTATCGAGTGAGTGTGAAGGTAAATGTCTTTCTCTAGGTAGGCTACTTCTACTCGAATTTGGATATTGACCATGTTCTTAGGGTTTGCTCCTGCTACTTCAATTTTCAATGCGCTTGAAAGTTTGTATGTTTTCTGGATAAGATCTTGAGCTTGAAATGTGGATTGACCTTATTCTACAAGTGGATTCCTAAAATTAAAACAAACAAAAGTAATATCACAAAAGTTTGCCCTAGTTTATAGTAAAGAAAATTTTGTGAGAAAAATAAAATATAGTGCTTAGCTTTGAATTGAGACAATGAACGATTTGAGCTTTGTTGTGATGCATTCTTCAGATGGCTTCTGAATGTTTAAATCAAACCTTTCCTCATGATTATCCAGTTAAATTTAATATGTCACTCTAAATCCCATTATCCAGGAGGATCCTGCTAGTCTAAGTCCCATTATCCAAGAGGGTCGTGCTATACTAAATCTCATTGTCCAGGAGGGTCTGCTACACTAAGTCCCATTCTCCAGGAGGGTCTTGCTACACTAAATCCCATTGTACAGGGGGTCCTACTACACTAAATCTCATTGTCCATGAGGGTCCTGCTACACTAATTCTCATTGTTCAAGAGGATCCTGTTACACTAATTCCAATTGTCCAGGAGGGTCCTGTTACACGAATTCTCATTGTCCAGGAGGTTCATGCTACACTAAATCCCAATCTCCAGAAGGGTCCTACTATATTAATTACCATTGTCCAAGATGGTCCTGATACACTAATTTCCATTGTCCAAGAGGGTCCTGCTATACTGATTCTCATTGTCCATAAGGGTCCTGCTATACTAAATCTCATTGTCCATGAGGGTCCTGCTATACTAAATCACATTGTCCAGGAGGGTCCTGCCATACTAATTCCTATTGTCCGTGAGGGTCCTGCTATACTAATTCCCATTTTCCAGGAGGCTCCTGCTACACTAAATCCCAATCTCCAGAAGGGTCTTGCTATATTAATTATCATTGTCCAAGATGGTCCTGATACACTAATTCCCATTGTCCAGGAGGGTCCTGCTATTCTTATTCTTATTGTCCATAAGGGTCTTGCTATACTAAATATCATTGTCTAGGAGGGTCTGCTATACTAATTCCCATTGTCCATGAGGGTCTTGCTATAATAATTCCCATTGTCCAGGAGGGTCCTGCTATACTAAATCCCATTGTCCAGGAGGATCCTAATATACTAAATCTCATAACTTAGGAAGATCTCACTTAACAAAATCATCAAATAGAATCACCATAACATTATTTTGTTGCCCTAGTTTGCACATGAAAAATATTATTTAAGCTATTAACTTAAATGAAAAATACTTGTACCAAAAAAAAAAATGCATGACAGGTATGTATTAGGGTGTTTGATCCCTTGAAATAAGTGATGATAGAGTGTTTGTTCTCTCAAATACCATTGGGGTGTTTGTTCCATAAGGTCAAAATGTAACTAGGGTGTTTGTTCCCTAAAAATTCAAGATTAAAGGGTGTTTCTTCCCTAAATGTCTCTAGGTTGTTTCTTCCCTAAGGTCAAAATGCAACTAGCATAATTATTCCCTAGAAATGAAACATGATGCATCTAGGGTGTTTATTCCCTAAGGTCAAAATACAAATAGGGTGTTTGTTCCCTAGTAATAAGAGCGATTTTTTTTTTACAAATAAAAATATGCCCCAGTTTTTAAATTGAGGAACTTTGAAACTCTTTTTGATTTATCATTTGTTTTATATTTATTTTTTGAAAAAAATGAACCAATTTCATTGCTTCAAGGATATAAAATTTTATTTTGTGAGGCCAAACCCATTGTAGGACTGCCTACGTATCTTGTATGGCAAAAATCCAGTCAAACATAGTTCATAAAAATAAAAAATTATTATTATTACTATTATTATTATTATTTACAAAAATATCTCTTTTTAAAAAAAGAAAAATACTAGAGGAGAAAAGAAATAAATTAATTCATGGTTGAGATTGTTTTGACTTTAGTTGGTACCAAAAATTAGTATTATGCATGTGAATCACCTTCAACTACTTTTAGACAAATTTGAGGTCACTTTTGAGTAATCCCTATAGTTTCAAATGGTATCTCAAACATTCTTAAGTATTAACAAGATCAGTCCATCTTGCATAAATTAAGGGACTAGAACTATTCATATCTTCATGTCTCAAGTGACCTTACAACAAATAAAGTCCTTTTTCACACACTATAGAATAATTTAGATTGTAGGACATTTTTGAAAGTCACTCATACTCAGAAAGATGTTCAATGCATGACATGGAGACATCATATCTTGACCCTCATGTAAATGTCCACTAATATGAGAACACAAAAAATGAGATCAAATAGGACTTGACATTGGCTTGTAATGTAGGCTTAGAGAAAGGTAAGATATTTATTTGCGATAAAGTGACTATTTCCTCCTTAAAATTTTCACAATGCTCTCAATATTCATTTTTGCATTTGACCTTTGTTTTCTTGAAAGTTTCTCCTCGTTTAATTTCTTCTTCTTTTTTTCTCATTGTCTCTCCTTTTTGTTGGAGATTTTTTTTATTTTTTATTCTAGCTTTTCTTTGTCATTTTTTTTAACTTTCACATATTTGGCCTTTTCACGTTGTTACCCAACTTAGGTCTTTGGCATTGTGTAGCTAATTGATGGAGTGCTTAGGGAGGTGGGACCAAGGAATAGTGCATGTATGCACTCAAAAGGATATATGCTAAAATACGATTATTCAAATAAAAGTGTTTTAGCCTAAAAATGGGAGTTTTATGGATAACATGTCATTCGGTAGGCTTGAAAGGCACAATCGGATCAAAGAAAGCCTATAATTCTTTCTCAAATAAAATGTTGCTCAAAATTTCACTTCAACCAACATTCGGGCCAAGTTCTGGATCAACAAAGTCATGTCATTGAATTTTATATATAAAGCTCACCACACAATGCACATGAAACATGCGTTAGAATTTATTTTAGCCATAACTTTAAACAAAACAGTTTCTCAAGTATTACATAATTATATCAAGAGGTACCAAAAAAAGTCTATTGGTCACAACAAAGTTGGTCTGTCTTGTCAAATAGTTTAACACTTTATTATTTTTTCTTATGCACACTCCTAAGTATGTTGGTACCAACCAAGTTAAATTTTTTTCAAATCCAATTTTTTTATCCCGCATTTTTTTACCACTGTTTTTTGTGACAAAGACATTTTAGATTTTTTCCTAGTTGGACCAAACCTCAACATAAGGCTGCCTGCGTATCTTGTCAAACCAAGAATCAGGTCAAACGTAGTTCAGGAAAATCATAAACACACCATTATATTTAATAAGAAATACTTATATATTTTTTTGAAAATTTAAATAAGGACCACCGAACCCGAGAAGGGCTGCCTACGTATCTCATTGAGGTGAGAATCAAGTGTGCGTGGTTCGTTCAGATTGGAAGGTAAAATAACATTTACATATTAAAACTTGACTTGACAAATATAGTATTTTTCAAAGTATTTTGAAAACAAAATATTTGGAATTTGTTTCTACAAACTATACAAAAGAAACTAATTTTTTTTTATGATTTTAATTAAGAAATGAATTTGAATTTTGTATTTTGGAATTTGCATTTTTATGAAATGCATGAAAGCTTCTGAAATATTGATTTTTTGTGTTTTTCCTCTTTATTTTTCCTTTTCTTTTTAATGTGTAGAAATCATTGATCACCCTAAGATTGGTCAATATGAAAAGACCTTTCAAATAATATTTACCAATAACACATAGAATGCACACGTTGTTCCAAAGAGGGAGTCATGGCCTAGACGGACCCGATCCTTATGTCGAGCCACACTTTGTCAAATGCAAATGATGCAAATTAGCAGAGCCTACTAGTGGTAACTATGAACCTAAAGGAGATAGGCGTCTAGACTGGCTTACTCAAACGGACAACTCGAGCTATGGAGAGGCAACTAATCGGTAGCAATGTTATTCCGACTTCATTACTGATCCAACCTTGCCTAACATATGCGGCTAAAAATCCTTCATTAGGTGCCAAAACACTCTAAATTTATTTCAATAGAAAATAGGATGCATAATTGCATTCCTATGACTATGTGTGAAGTGTTTTTTTATAGATTAAGAAGAGTTGCGTGAAAGAAAACAATTTATAATACAATTCAACAATATCAAAGCAATAAATGAGAAAAAAGTAGCACATTAGGCCGTCATATACAATATATCCAAAAAAATAATAGCAAGATCAAGTAAAAGTCAATATAATAAAGCTCGAATTCTGGTTATTCCCCAGCAAAGTCGTCAGAGATGTCACACCCCTTTTTGGATTGTAGAAAGGATTTTCCAATTCAAGTGACAGTATTGATTAGGGGTTATTTTATTTTTGTTCAGAGTCACCACTTGGAATTGAGTTATGGTTTTCCAAGTCACCTTTTTGTTTAATCCCTAATAAAAGGAAATGATTCTTTATTTGGTCTGCGAACTAGAAATACAGGTAAGAAATTTTGTTGATCGAGAAGGTATTAGACATCCCTCTAGTCTCGTGGTTCTAGCACAATCGCTTTTAATTAACTTACGCTTATTCTAATTATCTTTTGAATATATTTTTATAGACCATGATTTGCTCACATATTTTATTTGTTGAACTTTTATTTGGTCTTGACCTAGATACATAACCACATTCTTGGTCTTCAAGATTAGAGACATAATTGTCTTCTTTGCATCACACTTAATAAACTTATTTTTTTTTATAAATCTCTACTTTAAATTAATAAAAGTTAATTATATTAGTGGACAAGTCGTGTCACCGCATCCTTGAGCTTATTTTAATGTCTCGAGAAAAAGAATTGTAACCACATTCTTAATTGAAAACAAATTCTTTAACGTGCCTAAAGCTCATCTAGTATTAAAGATGCCTACTCCTATTTTTGTGAACTCTAGACAACTAATCTTTTATTCCATTATTATATTAATCGGTGATATTTTTATTTATATCGGTCCTCATAAGAATTCAACTAATCCAAAATAGAGGAAATTCAACTTTAACAACATAACATATTTGTTTGTCTATTGGGTAATGAAATTTATTAAAAAATATATAAATTAAAATAGGCAATTGGAAACGACATTACGATACGACAATGTCGTAAAAAATAGTGACTTAGACACGGCAAAATTAAATATTAAAAAAATCAATAAAACTTCTTACATAATAATACAATTTCATTCATCTTTTAGGGATTCGTATAAAAAAATAAGATAAATATAATTCAAGATGCCTAATTATGTGAGTCGTTTACTTTAACTCTCATAATAAAGTTAAGATGTCAATATTCATTTCAATAAATGAAACAAAACTATAAAAAAAACTTATCACATAATTACATCAAATTCCTTAAATAAATAAATAAAAAAGGTAAAATTATACCCCAAAATGAAGATATAAGTATTGCAAAACTTAATCGAAGCTAGATTAGAACACCTACAAATCTTTTGGTGTGTGGTGTTGATTTTGTTTGTGTGTTTTTTGTTGCTGACGAGGGTAGTGTTTTTCTGTTGCTATTGTTTGTTGTCAGATGGTTTCTTTTTCTTATTTTTCCTTTTGCTTCCCGTGTCCTTGTATATATGTTGTTTTTTTGCTTTGCTGATGGTGTCTTTTTTGGTGTGCACTGTGACTTACCTTTATTTTGTTTTTTTCTTTTTGGTTGTTTGGTTGTCTTGCTAATATATATATATATAGCAAGACAACCAAGCATACACAAAATGTGAGGGGAGTGGGGTAGTAGAGGGGTAGTGGGGCAAGGATAATGGGTAGTTTAAGTTTAAATAGTTTTTTTGATAAATTATATATATAACTAATTATTTTGAACTAACAAAATATAAGAAAAGTTATATAGTTAATTAAAAATAAGAAACACTAGCTTATTTGTTAAATCTAATTTTTTTAAGAAAAATAATATATTTTTGTAACATTTCATTTCTTTATAAACAATTGAAAATAAAACATACCTTAAAATGTGATTTTATTTTTTATGTTTCCAAATCTTTTAAAATAAACCAACTAAATATATATATATATATATATATATATATATATATATATATATTGTTAAAAAAAATAAATTGGTGTAAAACCTTAAGTTCGGTCATGAATTACGTGTCTACAATGTCCCGTTATCCTCATCTTTTTCCTTCTACCCCTATTCTAGCTTGACATATTGAGTTACTCATGGTTTACTCTTTGGTGTCATCTGTCTTAGATATTCCCATGATTTCCTCATTTATGCATGTTCATGAATAAGCTTAAGTTTTGAAAAAATGAGTCAACTTGATTGATTTCCACATGTTTATGTGCATTTGAGTATGAGTTGCATATAGACTTCATGATATGATGTTTTGAGCATGCTTTAGCTTGGAGTTTATGTTTCCTCCTCGGATATGTGCATTTATGTAATTGCAGGCTTGTAGGGCTGCTAGTTTTGAGTTGTTTTCTTTCATGAGATGTCTAGAATACCATTCGAGAAGGAATGTTCCCAAGGGGGAGATAACATAACACCTCTGAATTTAGAAGTCTGGAAAAGGAGCCAAGTGGAAGGTCACCAGCCCATAACTGAGCCATGGCACCATTTCATGAAGCCCTTCACGGGACATGAAGAGCACCACAGCTTGTGGTGGTGCTCGTGGATACCTTCTAGTGCGTTGCCAAGAGGGGCTCCCCTCCCACGAGCCCTTAGACGGCTGGTGGAGAGCTTCACGCCCCGTAGTGGTGGTCGTGGAGGGGAGGGAGAATCCACTTCAAGCCAGCCTCCTTTCATAAGATCCTAGACGGGTCGTAAGGGCTAGACAGCATGTGAAGATAGGTGTGTGGTGGATGGGAACTTGCCTATCCACTGTTCTAGGGACCACTACTACCCATACGGCTCGTGTACCCCTAGGCGGTTTGTGAAGCCCTCCATCTGGGGCTCACTTCAGCTATAAGTCAGGGTCAGTTTGGTCTTTTCTAATTAATCTTAATACTACGTCATTTTACCCTTACCTAGAACCCCTATATATGCTATATTAACCACAAAATACACTCATTAGAGTCATTCTCTCAAATTTACAAAAGAAGAAGAATTCTTCCTCTCAAAATAATTCTCTCTCAAGAAAGTTTGAAGAAAAAGGGATCAACCTAGGGTTTCAAGCTAAGTCTCTAATTCCTCCATTGAAGTTAAGCAATTGGCATTGAGGTACGATAGTTTTCATCCACGGAAGCCTTTCATCCATGGAGTTCCCAAATTCTCCAATTTATAAGATAGAATTCCCCAATTGAGTTAGGGTTTTCTTCCATGTCATGGGTTTCTTTTATTATTGAATTTATTTATGATCTATTATGGATGAATCGAGTTAATCTCATATTTTTATGATGATCCCCCATGAACCCATGCAATCCCCATGTTTTCCAAGTTATGAGTATATAATGTGGGTTTTGGATTAAGAAAGAGAAGTTTATGAAATCAAGCATGTTCTCATGAAACTTATGTAAATGTTCTATGGATTCTTTGAGAGTGAAGTATTAATGATGTTGATATTGTTGTGTTGTTAAAGGATTTTTCATATACATATATAAGCATGAATTGTGAAAGGTTTTCTCATCTGATCAAGGTTCTTAGGGTTGAAAGGTCTTCTCACCTAAAATGAAACAATGTTAAGGAGCTATTATAATGTTAAGGTAAGAGGAGATTACCCATGCTCTCTAATAGAAAGACAAGAGGCGATTACCCATGCCACATGATGTAAGGACAAGAGGCGATTAGCCATGTTCCTTTAAGAGCTAAGATGAATATGAATAAGAACTATTCCATGGAAGTTAAGCTTAGAACCGAGTGGACAAGTGGCGATTACCCGTGTCCCATAACTATCTGCCCACATAGGATTGTCTAGATAGACATTAGCTAGTGGATCCACATAAGCTAGAAGTTCAGGGTCCTTACCCTGGCAACTACGAATACTTTTTTTGGTGTGGGAGACACCGGATTCCATGATGATAGCTCTCATGGTCTTATATGTTGGTTAAGGCTACTCCCCATAAGCAAGCTAGTTATGACAAAGTAAGGTTACTTCAATGAAGTATCTCATACATGTTTAAGATGATGACTATGTGCATTGACCATGTTTTATGACTCATGTTTTCTAACCCTTTTATCTAATGTTTTACCTTTGTCATTGCATTTCTTGAAGGTATCTCTTTTTAGTATGTTCTATGCATGGTTATCATACTTGGTACATATTTCGTACTAACTCATACTCTTCCCTACATTTCCCCAAATGTATGGTCTGATAGTCAAGGTTCCAGTTTCGTGGCTAGAGTTCGTTGACAAGATTCCAAACTTTTGTGAGTCCACATGCTTCGAGGACCGGATTTTCATTACCTTCCATTTTTCCTTATTTTCAGTTTTGGACATGATGTACGGCCTAGGCACAGATTCATTCTTATGTACTAGATGGCTATTGAGACGATGATAGAATTTCCACTTTGCTTTATAAAACTTTGATATATTGAAACTGTCTTTAAATCTCTTTATTCTATCTCTTGTATGATGAAAGGTAAGTGGCTTCTCTCAAGTTCTTATATTCCATGTTACACCTAGGGGCTACCTTGGGTTAGGACAACATCTCTGTGGCTAGTGACCACTTTAGTAGATTTGAAGATTGGTGAGTCCTTATTTTCCGAGGACAAACCCTTTATTGCTTATTCTCTTTACCTTTCAGTATTGTATGTGATGCATGGGTTACTACGTCTCAATCACTCTTGATGTACTAGATGGCTTTGAGACAATGTTAGACTTCCCCTACTTTTTGTCAACTCTTATAATATGAACTATGTCTCAAAACTTCTCTTGATTTTCTATTATCTTGTATGATGTAAGCTAAGAAGTTTGTGTAGGGACTCTTATTGTCCTACTCTCCATGTTATGCTTAGGGTATACTTTGGATCGTGACATTATAAAGATGCTTGAATCTATGAATATATTTTTATGAAATCATACATATTTTCATGAAATCAATGTGTATGACTTAATTAAGCTTATAGATGAAGGTATCTATATAATCTATGAAGTTTGACAACATGACATTAATGACCTCTAGATTTGCCCTCAATGCTTTTCAGACTATTTTCCTAAATTAGGTTTTTATTAGTATGGTATCTGATGCCATCAATTATTATAGATCACGTTTTTAAAACTATTTCCATTAGTAGTAGGGAATTTTTAGCATGAAGTTTATGACTATGGGCCTTAAAAGCTATTATGAAAATATCATGGATGGTAAAAGGTTTTCTCACGCATGGTCTAAGGAGCAACCTATGATGTTTCTAGCTTGGATTAGTATCTTAATTGTATGTTTCCATGGATGATAAAATGGTTATGGGAAATGACTATTCCGTGGGATTTATGATTCGCATTGAGTGGACTAGCGGCGAATACCTATGACCCATAACTACGTGCCGCCATAGGATGATTGTCACAGATATACATTAGCTAGTGGATCCACTTTAGTCTAAGATTATGGTTCTTACCTTGGCAAGTAAGAATACCCCTTTTCACTGTGGGGTAGACACTGGATTCCATGTTATAGCTCACATGGTCTATGTCAATTAATGGTAAACTTCCCACAAAATGAACTAAGTTAATTACTAATGTTTTATGAAGCTTCTTTTATGATTTAAAGATGCATTGACTATGTTCATGATTTATGAATTTCCTAAATGATTTTAGTATTTTTTAACTTGGTCATGCACTTCATGTTTTCGATTATGTCCCCTTTATAATCACGTCTCATGTTTTATTCCATTTCCCTCATACTTAGTACATTCCACATACTAATGCATACTTATGCCTACATTGTTTCACTAATGTAGGGATTGATGACTCTTTTCCTTCTGCTCGTTGCTAGTGATCCCTTATAGATATTGAAGATTGGTGAATCGTCATATTTCAATGAACGGGACTCTTTTATTTCTTTCATGTCATTTTCATTTAAGATTTTGTAAGTGATGTATGATTTACGTCCCAATCACTTCCTTATGATGTAATTGATGGCTTTGGAACTTATATTTAGACTTCCCCTACTTTTTGTCAAACTCTTTTATATGAAATGCAACTTTTAAACTCTTTATTTTTATTGTCTTGTATGATATATGCTAAGTGGCATGTGTAGGGCCTGTCGGGGTCTTATACACCATGTCACGTCTAGGGTGTACTTTGGTTCGTGCTAAAATTTGTATTTAGAGCACAAGCTTTAGAAAGGTCCTAGGATGTCTTATAAGCCACGTCGAGTAGAGTCTCATTCATGAGTGTGAAGCGCGCTATATTTATGAATAAGAGGCTATAAGATATTTAGGAAACTCCACTTCTTTCTTTACTCTAAAGTCATACCATAGAGTTTATCTCTATAAAGGTCCTCATCTCCCTATTTGTGCTTTTCAGAATATGTCTCCACAAAGGAATCCCGTAAGAAGGAATGTTCATGAAAATGTGGAGCCCGAGGTTCCCCAAGTATCATTCGACCGTTTGGCCGAGCAAGTGACTAATAATGAGTTTCGAGTTTTATTTCATGCATTTGACCAAGCTATAACAACTCAATAAAATAGAAAGGTTGTGGATCCCGTGAACCCAAGAGTGGGTATGGCAGCAACAAGAGTGAGGGAATTTACTAAGATGAATCCTCTGGAACTTCATGGGTCAAAAGTTGAGAAAGATCCTCAAGAGTTCATTGATGAGGTTTATAAGATAGTGGGAATTATGTGTGTCACTTCAATATAAAAGGCAAAATTAGCTTCTTATCAACTTAAGGGTGTTTCTCAAGTTTGGTTTAAATAATGGAAGGAAGAGAGGGCAATAGATGTGGGTCCTATTGATTGGGGGGAATTTATGGTTTGTTTGCTTGATAGGTTCTTTCCCCTTGAGATAAGGGAGGCAAAGGTACTTGAGTTCATTAACCTCCATGGAGGTAATATGAATGTTCCTTGAAAGTCATGCAATTGTCCAATCACTCTCCAACTATGGTTTTCAATCCAAGGGTAAGGATGAGTAAGTTTGTGTCAGGTGCTTCCAACGTAGTGGTGAAAGAATGCGTAACCGCCATGCTTGTTAAGGAGATAGATGTATCTCGTTTGATGGTTCATACACAATAATAGAAGAGGATAAGCTTAAGGAAATTTCTAGGGATTCCAAGAGGGCGAGAAAGGATAATGATGATTACTCACATTCAAGGCCCGGTGGAGGTAATCACTCTTAAGGTAATGGTTCTAGTGATAAAATGTTGTCCAACCGATGGGAGTGTGGAAAAAGACATATGGGTGAGTGTCTAGCTGGTTCTAATGCATATTTTAGTTGTGAAAATCGGATCATAAGATAAGGGATTGTTCAACGGTTGCTAAGAATAAGGGAGATAATCGTCAACCAGCTCACCTTTACACTTTTTCAGGTCATGGTGGTGGTCAGAAACATAATAGGTTTTACACTCTTCAGACTCGACAAGATCATGAGGGTTCCTCGGATGCGGTAATTGGTAAGTTATGGTATTTTAGCTTGTGGTTATGCATTTCTTGATACTGTGTGTTTCCTTGCCTATGGTAAGACTCCATGTGTGGTAATTGTGTTTGAATTTGACCTTGAAATCTTGGTGGAAATTCCTTACGCATTTGCTTGTATTTAACAATGGTTTTGCGGTTGTTAAGACTTTGGTCCTATGCTTGGGTTGAGAGAAATGGATTCAAAAAGACTAGTGAGGTTTGCTCCCATGGGGAAGATAGTTTTTGATATATTGTTAGTATGTGTGTGGCACTATTTAAATTGTGGGGGACGATTTCTTGCTATTGTGTGGTATGGAAAAAGGCTAGAGGTGATGTGATGTCTTAGTATCCCTATCTCTTTCCTTTATCTTCGAGTTTAGCTGGAGGCATCAAACCCCCATGTTTCCTCGTGCATGCATGCTAATGAAAAACTTAATTTTTCAAAAATATGATTTAGCTCTACTGGTTTCTTCATGATGATGTGCATTTTTATATGATTTGCAAATATGTTTATGAAAAGATGGTTTAAAGGTACACTTTAGCTTGAAGTTGATCTTCTTCCTTGGTTATGTGCATTTTGATGAAATTACATTCATGTTGATTTGTAAGTTTCTCTCGTACTCTATTCATGTTAGATTGAGTCCCATTCAAGGAAAAATCTTCCCACTGGGGAGATATTGTAACACCTCAGATTTGAAAAGAAAGAAAGTAAACTTTTAGGCTGAAGTGTATATGTACGGTTCCCATCTACGGACTGAAAAGGATTCTAAGGCCCGTACATGACAACTGTAGGTAGTGGGAAAATAAGTTTTCAAAAAATCAAGTCCCAGTACCTTTTACGGTCCACCAAGTTGGTCTATCGTTCTATGTACGAGTAGTAGGTAGGTCTTGTAGGTAACCCCCACACTTAGTGAAATTTTAAAGCTTAAAGTTGGTTTCTATGGTTGGCATGTACGGACCATAGGAAGACCTACAAGTCGTACATGGGTTCCATCAAAGATAGGTGAGTTTTAAGGTTCCAGTACTTGGTCTGCGGTTGACCATTACGGGCCGTAGAAAGTTCTACGGACCGTAGATCGAGTTGACAGTTATTTCTGAGGGGATTTTAGGTATTTTTCCTAATCGTTTAACCCTATAATACGTCATTTTACCCCTAAATCTAAGGCTTATAAATACCCTTCACCCTTAGAATTTCCCCCCAACTTATTCATTCTCTCAAGTTCCTAAAGGCTCATAAACAATCTTCTCTATATGAAGGAAGAAGAAGCTAGGTTTCTTCAAGTTCAAGTATCATTTCCTCATCATTTCTTAGGGCTTCAATAAAGGCATGTAGGGTGTTCATCAATGAGTTCCAATCACCCATTGAGTCCCCAAAGTTTCTTCAATTCTCCAATTCAGTTCCCCAACAGTTGATAGGTTTTCATTCAATTCCTCATGTGCTCTATTTGTATAGATTCAATTTCTTTATTTTGTTCTCATTTTGATGATTTGGATTCAATTACATGATTTTCAACTAATTCCATGTGAACCTATGCATTAATCTATAAATTTTGACTATGAACCCTAAATTACATGAATTTATGAAGAAGCTTGAATTTATGAATATATTTTAATGAAATTATGCATGTTTTCATGAAATCAATGTGTATGACTTAAGTAAGCTTATAGATGAAGGTATCTATATGTTCTATGAATCTTGGCCACATGATATGAATGACATCTAGATTTTCTCTCAATTCTTTTTGAGTTTTTTCCTAATTAGGTCTTGATTAATATGGTATCGAGATATGCCATCAATGATTATAGATCATGCTTTTAAAACTGTTTCCATTAGTGGTAGGGAATTTCTAGCATGAAGTTAATGACTATGGGCCTTAAAAAGCTATTATGAAAAGATCATGGATGGTGAAAGATTTTCTCACGCATGCTCTAAAGAGCTACACAATGATGTTTCTAGCTTGGGTTAGTATTTTATTGTAATTTTTCATGGATGATAAAATGAATATGATTAATTACTGTTCTGTGGGATTTATGCTTAGCACCGAGTGAGATAGCGGCGAACACCCATGTCCCATAACTATGTGACACCATAGGATGATTATCTCATATATAAATTAGCTAGTGGATCTACTTTAGCCTAAGATTATGGTTCTTACCTTCGAAAATAAGGACACCCCTTTCTGGTGTTGGGCTAACACAAGATTCCATGTTATAGCTCATATGGTCTATGTCTATTAATGGTACACTTCCCACAAAACAAACTAAGTTAATTACTAATATTTTTTGTAGCTTCCTTTATGATTTAAAGATGCATTGACTATGTTCATGATTTATGAATTTTCTTAAATGATTTTAGTATGTTTTAAGTTGGTCATGTGTTTCATGGTTTTGATTATGTCCCCTTTATAATCACGTCTCATGTTTAATTGCATTCCCCTCATACTTAGTACATTCCATGTACTAATGCATACTTGTGCCTACATTGTTTCTCTATTGTAGGTCTTGACGAATCTTGTCCTTCTGCTCGTGGCTAGTGATCCCTTATAGACATTGCAGATTGGTGAGTCCTCATGTTCTGAGTACCAAATCTCTTTTATTGCTTTCATGTCATTTTCATTTCAAATTTTGTAAGTGTAACACCTCGAATTCAAAAGGGTAGAACTTCACCTTTTTGAAGGGGTCTAGTGCTAGTTCTGACGGAGCCACCTACGGCCCATGGACTGACACAATGTCCGTAGGCCAGCTCCATGGAGGGCTAGCCCAGGTTCCCAAAAATGTCAAGTTTATGTACTTATTCGATGGTTCACCAGGATGGTCCGATATTCAATGCACGAGCTGTAAATAGGTTTTGTAGGTGAGTCCTAGACTAAGAGAAAATTTAGGGTCAAAAGTTGAGGCCCTCAGTTGGGACCCACAGTCCGTCGTTGGAACCACGAACCGTGGGTAGGTCCCTTTGTTTGAGGTCCAAATACAGTAGTCTTTGAATCCATCGACGCCCAACCAGGACGGTCCATGAGTTGATCTATGGACCATAGGTCGGGGCCGTCGGTGAGCTAGACAGTTATTTTCTTAGGGGCTTTTGGACCTTTTCCTAATTATTCTAGTCTAATACTATGTCATTATTCCCTTACCTAGAAGTCCTATATAAGTATTTTTAACCCCAAATTTCCCAAATTGAAATCATCAAATTCCTAAAAGAAGAACAAGTCTTCCTCTTCAAAATACTTCTCTCTCAAGAAAACTTGAAGAAGAAGGAGCCAACCAAGGGTTTCAAGGATCAAGATGAAATTCTCCAAATTCTAAGGGGCTTTAATAATTAAGGTATAATAGTCTTCATTCATGGAGTCCTTCTTCGTGAAGTCCCCAAATTCTCCAATTTGAAAGCTAGAATTCCCCAATTGAGTTAGGGTTTTCTTCCATGTTATGGGTTCTTTTAAATATTTATTTACTTACTTAATTGTTTTATTATCTATCAAGCATGAATTGAGATAGTTACATGATTTTATGACGAATTCCCATGAACCCATGCCTAACCCATGTTTTCTAGATTATGATGATTGTAAGTGAGTTTTGAATTATGAAAAGAGAATTATGGAATTATGCATGTTCTTATGAAATTGATGAATTATGATGAAAGTTGATTTGAGAGTAAAGAATAGCTAATGTTGTTGTTATTAATTATTGTGAAAGGATTTCTCACATAATTACTTCATGCATAAATGTGAAAGGTTTTCTCACATAAAAGATTCTAAGGTTGAAAGGTCTTCTCACCTAAATTGAATCAAATATTAGGAGCTATTCTAATGAAAAACTAGTTTGGATTGGTAGTCTAACTGGTACCTTTCCATGGATAACTTATGACTTAGCCTGGATTGGCAACATGATGTGCCCTTCCATTGATGATAAAGACAAGATCGGAAAATGACCATTCCGTGGGATTTACGCTTAGCACCAAGCGGATATTGAGATGGAAGCTCTCCCATTAGTAAAGGTCGGTTTTCCAATAGCAATATTCTTATCGCATACCTATGTGCCCCCATAGGATGATTGTCTTAGATAGACATTAGATAGTAGATCCATATAAGCTAGAAGTCCATGGTCTTACCTTCGCAAGTAGGACACACCTTTTCGGTGTGGGGTAGACACCAGATTCCGTGTTGATAGCTCACATGGTCTTATATGTCGGTTAAAGGTAAATCTCCCACAATAATGAACTAAGGTTACTTCTAGAAGTATCTCACAAAAGTTTGGAAGGTGTTAGCTTGCATTGACCATGTTTTATGACTTATGATTTTCTCATTCTTTTATAGCATGTTTTAGCTTGGTCATTGCATGTTTATGGTAATGCCCCTTTTAAGCATGTTTTCAAAAAAATTATGCATGGCTCTCATACTTAGTTCATTTTTGTACTAACGCATACTCTTGCCTATATTGTTTCTCCAATGTGGGGTCCGGCGTTACAGGTGCTCATTCTCGTGGCTAGGAGCCACCTTCATCTTTTACTTAGTAGTGGTGAATTCTCATGTTCCAAGGACCAAGATGTTATCCAGTTCCTTGTCTTTACTTTTTAGTTTTCGAACTTGATGTACGGGTTGCATCCCGATTAATCCTATGTACTAGATGGCTTTGAGATGATGTTTAGACTTTCGCTTCAATTTTATAAACTCTTCTATATTGAGACTGTGTTTAAATCTTTTATATTTTTGTTATCTTGTATGAAGAAAGTTAAGTGGCTTCTATGGGGCCTTTCGGGGTCTTATACGCCATGTTACACCTAGGGAATACCTTAGGTCATGACAGTATGTGATGTATGGGTTACATCCCAATCACTTCCTTATGATGTAATAGATGATTTGAGACTTATGTTTAGACTTCCGCTACTTGTTTTCAATCTCTTTTATATGAAATGCTACTTTTAAACTCTTTGTTTCTATTATCTTGTATGATGTATGCTAGTCGATTGTGTAGGGCCTCTCAGAGTCTTATATGTCATGTCACGTCTAGGGTCTACTTTGGGTCGTGACACAAAACCATAAGGACTCATAAGAAAGCATCATTCAAACGTATGTCCATATATGCTCATATTAACTTCTTTTGGAGTCTTTAATTTACTTTTTTGTTAATAATATTTTAGAATGATTACTTTTCAAAAGAATCCACTTGGTTCATTAGGAATATTCCCTGGAAAAAGAACTGAAAACAAAAACTAAGAAAACCAACCTAAAACTTAAACCAAGTTAGATAATAAAAATAGCAAAAAATTGGTCGGATTATTTACTTACAATCCAATCATATAGTAATCTGATAACACTCAAATTATCCTCAAAACAAGTAACAGAATAAGTGGTCATTGACAATAAAAATATTTAACTAAGAGTCGGGATTAAATCCCACAAGGAATGGTTTGATGATAAGAATTGAACTAGAAAATTAAGAATGCAGACCTATTCATTGTAGGTTGTTCAGGCAAGTAGGTGGATGATTCCACAAAATTTACTAAAATAGTTCGAAGTATAATATGTCACAACTAAACTAAAATTTAGAAATTTAAGCAATTATGAAGTAATCTAGGGGTGCGGGAATTGGAATCGATGTCACATAGAGATAATTGTGTTTCTCAATAGTGCTAAAAAATCATGGATAATCTGAGTAATCTTCAATGACACTAATCTTCTTTCAATATCATAGAACCAATTCATATAACCTCCTCTTGATCTCATCTATGTGAATCACAAATCAACCCATTACCTTACTAGATCTCTTTTTGTAGCAGATTTGGACAAATAGATCTGAACCATAATCTCTCCTTTGAGCAAACCATAGAAATAAAACATAAATTACATGCATTAAACTAATTACCCATTCCAAGTGATCTCTTTTGAGCATCAATAAGAGATCGAGATTAGAGATTAAGTTTCCAACCTTAACCCATGAATTAACCCCATGGTACTTAGCCTAAATCTATGGATGCAAAACAATAAAATAGAGAAAAACACAATACCTACTATATTAAATCAACACACAACCCCAAAATTGCTCCCCTGGAATTTGAGTTTTAGCCACACATCATAATAAGTAAAGAAATTATACTTGTCATGATAACAAACATGGATGTGCTGAAATTAAACAATTATAATCAACACCCACTTTAATTTAAACTTCTAATTGTCAATTTTAAGAGTGAATTTTAAAACCCCAAAACTAAATATGTTTTTCAAAAAGTAAGAAGTCTCATACAAAACTCTCAATAACAAAAACTACAATGCCAAAAATTCTCTTCCAAAAGCTCTCTTTTTCTCTCTCCTTTTGGCTATTTATAGTTTCTCAAAATTGTCTGTGTGACCAACTTGGATACATTAGTTAGGCTCGCCAAAGAAGATCATTGAATCACCATATGTTCCTTAGCTCACCTTTCTTTTACTTCAGGCTTTAGGTGTTTGAACCTAAGTTGGCGAACTCGATCGAGTATGCTTTTCAGAATCGGTAGATCACCGATTACCACATTTGTTCGCCTTTTAAGCCTTCATTTTTTTAATCTAACTACTATCACCTTCACCGATGGTCATCTTGTTCACCCTTCAACTTTGGCGAGTCATCATTCCCCTATATAGATCACTGAACTGCCTTGAAAATCTTCACTTGTGTGTACTGTCACATTGGGAGAGGTTAGGCAACTTGGGAAATCCACCATTTTGGTTAGGCGACTTCCAGTTTGGAGTTTGCACTTCTTTCAACATTTTTTTGCCTTTCTTCCATGCATTCATTGTTGCCTTGTCCTTTAGTCTTCATAGCTGCAAATCATCAAAATATCATCAGAATAGGACATAATTAGGCATTGAGGACACTAATTTTTTAACTAAAAAAGCCTCAAACGAGTGTAAATTTAGCACTCAACAACACCCCCAACTTAAACATTTATTTGTCCTCAAGTAAATTAAGAACACAATTAGTCCAACAAGGGTATCTAAAATAGTTCCTAATGAGAGCTAATATGCAAGTGCCACTACAAGACTACTATCACGCAAATGCAACACTCAATCATGCTAAAAAAATCTTCAAATGATGAACAGTTGGTGTCGATCCAAGCTCAATCTCACTATTGCTTCTTTTCTAGTGAAAAATCGTGTTTCAAAAAATGCATTCAAGTGCCCTCACATCAAGAACGATTCCATTCTCTCACAAAACAATCAATCAAGAAGTTAAGAATCAATACAACTCTCACTCTCCGAAAGAGAAATACATGTAAGCTTTATGTCATAGGTTTGTCCATATTTTCCAATCATCACACAACCTAGTTCATGTAAGATCTCAAGGTATTTTAGGCTTGTAATGGGGCTGAGGGTAAATGTATGGTCAATTTGGCTTAGCAACTTCACCTTTTCAAACCATTGTTGCACTCATCTTCAGCTCTTCTCAAGTTTTTTCCATTATTTTCACTTGGAGACTCAAACTTCAATTTTTCATTCAATTTTTTGGATACCTCTTTTATTTCATCACACTTTCTTTTTCATTTCAATTTTCGAACTTTTGCTCATCATTTATAATAAGGAGGGAGTTCATTCCTTTTGCAACAATTTTCAAAGTAGAGTCTCACTTTTTCTCTCTTTTCATTCCACTTGGCTTTGTTTCCTCCTTCCTTTCACGCACCAACTTAGGATTTTGACCAAAGTTGGCTATTCAAATAAACCAATGCTTAGAAAAGGATTTATGGGTGAGAAGTTAGAGACAATTTAGCTCAAGAGGTTTCAACAAGGTTGGCAAGAAAAGGTTTAGGCTCAAATGGTGCCAATATGCTTGCACACCCTCACAAGGTAGTCAGAAAAGGTATGAACATGTGGGTTTTTTCTTAAAATTTATGTCCAAGATCATTTCCTTAATTCATCAAAGCTAAACGATTAGACTAACAAGGAAAATTTTAGGATTCTACAAGTATGATTTCAAGTAAATCCTCACCACATAAGGCACTTCAACCACAATCATTTAGCACTGCCCTGCAAGATCAAAAGCTTACGAGTGATGTTCATTGCGAGGATCGCATCAAAACGCAGCTAGTAAACACAAGAATCAAAAAGACCATTCAAAAGTGAAGCCACAAATGTATCAAAATAAAAGTGAAAATAACAACATACAATAAAAAATGGAATATTGGCACACATTTCCTCACCCACCTAAATAATATTAGCAGTGTCATCAATGCAATAGAAAGTAAAAATGGTAGGAGAGTGATATAAAGGTCCCCCCGGCAGGCTTTGCCTATGAAATGCTCAAATCTTGAGTGTCGGGGGGGATAACATCAACTCAGGCATCAGTACCCAACAAATTAGGAGTAGGAGTAGGAGGGTAGCATCAACAGGGCATCCGTGTCCGACACATATGAAAGAGAAATGGTAGGGTATGAAGACATCACCACTAGTACCAACTGTGGAGGTCTCCACATGATATCTCTCTATCGTAGGTAGCGCCATCATCTCTTCAATATTCAAGATCTTTATCAAAGTCTCAACAGTATGCCGCTCATCCTCTCATAAGAACTCTTCCTCATCAATCTCCTCAACTGAATCAACATCGACCTCAAGGCTAGGAGGGTCTACCACATAGGTAGCATCTTGTGGTGGTGGATTCCTCCGAGCCACATCATTTCTCAAGTAATATGCCTCAATTCTTCAAATATCACCAAAGGAGGTTGGGGTAATCCTCACATCTACCCTCTCTCAAAAAGGGACTCTCACAGCCTCACACAACTGTGTCATAAAGACCAGGAAAAGAAGAGAAGTTTGGTCCTGACGAGCTTGCATCAACATCTTATCTTAAATTATAGAACATATATTTATCTTTTTTTGGTCAATAATTATACCAACCAAGACAACCTTTGGATGCCAGTGGATTGACTCATTCTGGGATGGCATGATATTTGTATTGATGAACTTCAACCAATATCGAGCTCCAATATTCATATCTTTTTTTCTTATCTTCAATTCGTTAGCCATCCAGGGAGGAAAGATATCTAAAATAAGTGGTGCCAACCAACCTTTCAAGGTGTCAATATCATGTTGCATATGTACTATGTACATCTCAGTCCAATTTTCCTTAGTGCCCAAAACATCGTTGATTGCACCTAGGTGGCATTGCACCATTTTACCCCGGACTTCAACCTCATCCAAGGTCTTCCACATGACTTATTTTCTTTTATTAGGAAAGGTCTTCACAGGGGCCTTATAAAACTCCCTCACCCAAGCTGGCACATAAAGGGGAAAAGCTCTGTTTAACTACTTAAACCTATGGAACTTGATTGTATCCTAGATTTTGGGGTAGTAACTCATCACTTGATCAGTGAAGAATCCTCTCTCCTCAAGAATAGTGCATTTGATCCTATTGAGGGATCTTGCAGCTATGATAGGGAGAACTCAAAAGTCAAGTGACTGAGCCTGAGGAGTTTGTGTCAATTTGGATCAGATCTCTATCTTCTTTCTTGCAATCACCTTCTTGGTTCGTTCACCCACACGTGTAGAAGAGCGTGAAATGGCTTGTTTTTTGGGAGCCTCAGAGATCTCATTAATGGTGATTCCCCTGTTTCTTTCTAAGGGGGAGGAGGATGAGACTCTCACTTAAACTCGAAGTCATAGGTCACAAATCTCTTTTATTTTGTTTTGGCCATTTCCTGCAAGGCACATATTTTAAAACACAATTCGGGTGAAGGTTAGTTAAAACAAGTTTAAACGCAAGCATAGTTCCAAACAATTTTAGAGGCTTGCCGACTGGTAATATGATTTTCCTAATAGGTTAGACAAGCTCACAAAAGCTGACATACCACAATTCAAATTCACTTGGGCATGAAAGGTAGAGTCATCTCCAACTCGGCGATCCATCAAGTTATTTTTGGCGGCTAAGACAAGTCCGCTGAAAGTGACAATGCTAAACTAAACCAGACATGCATAAAGGGTGATGTCCACTCCAACTTAGAGATGCGTTGAGTTGGGTTTAAAAATTTAAGAAAAAACCATCGAATGGGACAGTACCCAGGTCACATATTTAAATACAAAAGGAAATTTGGGACCTATTCGGATATTTGCCTAATCATAATGGAGAAAACCTTTTGGGTAAATTTCTAGTATCTACGGTAGTCATGTACGGACCGTAGGTGGACCTACCAATCGTACATGGGTCCCATCGATGGATGGCTCAAATTCAAGTCCCACAACCCCACCTACGGTCAACCAGGATGGTTCGTAGTAGGACCTAAGGATCGTAGGTCCAACTGCTGGTGGAGGTCCAACAAAAAAAAAATTGGCTTTTGAGTTTTTTCCTAATTATTCCAACCCAATACTATGTCATTTTATCTCCTATCCTAGACCCAATATAAACATTTTCCCCCGAAATTTCTCAATTAAACTCATACTCCTAAAATCCTAAAAGATGATCAAATTCATCCTCTCAAATATTTCTCTCTAAGGAAGAAGAAGTCTAGGGTTTCAAGGTCAAGTCTCCATTTCTCCATTGATTATGGGCTTTGAAATCCAAGGTTCGATAGTACTCACTCATGGAGTCTTTTTCTCCGTAGGGTTCCTAAATTCTCCAATTTTTACAAGGTAGAATCTCCAATGGAAGCTGAGGTTTTACTCAATCTCATGAGTTCTTTTCAATTATAATCTAATTGATTGTTTAATGTCTTTTATGCATGAATTGAAGAAATTACATGTTTTAAGTTGAATTCCCATGAACCCATGTGAAATACATGATTTCTAGACTATGATCATAAGATGATGCTTTTGAACTATGACAGATGAATTTATGAAGATATGCATGTTCTTTATGAAATTGATGTAAATGAATCAATATTTGCTTTGAGAGTGAAGCATCAATGTTGTTCTTATTGTCGTTGTTGTGAAAGGATTTTTTCACATAAAGGATTCATAAGGTTGAAAGGTTTTCTCACATAAGATGAATTATTCTAATGATAAGACAAGTGGTGATTACCCATTTCTCATAATGGTAAGCCAAGTTAGATTAATGATTATTCTGTGAGATCTATGCTTAGCACCGAAAAGATATCGATATGGAAGCTCTCCAGTAGTAGAGGCTGGGTTTCTAACAACAATCTCCCTATTCGATAACTATGTGCTACTATAGGTTTGTCTTTGATCGACATTAGCTAATGGATCCACTTGAGCTAGAAGTTAATGGTTCTTACTTTGGCAAGTTAGCACATCTCTTATATGTGTGAGATAGACACCGGATTCCATGTTATATCTCACATGGTCTATGTTGGTTAATGTCAAATTTCTCATAATAATGAACTAAGGTTACTTCTATAAGTATCTCAAAATTGTTTTAGAGATTTTTAGCTTGTATTGACCATGATTAGGAATTATGTTTTCTAACCTCTTATACTACGGTTTAGCTTGGTTATTGCATGTCATGTAAAATCATTTTTAGCATGATTTCATACCTCTTTTGCATTGCTATCATACTTGGTACATTTCATGTACTAACGAATACTCTTACCTACATTGTTTCACCAATGTAGGGTCAGACGCTTCCATTCTTCATACTCGTGGCTAGTGATCCCATATTCATATTCGAAGATTTGTGAGTCCTCATGCTCCAGGGACAAAGTCTCTTTTATTGCTTTCATGTCTTTTATTTCAGATATTGTATGTCATGCACGGGTTACATCACAATCACTCATTTGATGTAATAGATGGCTTTGAGACTAAGGTTTAGACTTTCGCTACTTTTGTCAAACTCTTTTATTAATATGCTACTTTTAAACTCTTTTGAATTTTTATTATCTTGTATGATGCATGATAAGTGGCTTGTGTAGATACTCCTGGGGTCTTGTAATCCATGTCACGTTTAGGGTATACTTTGGGTCGTGACAAACTTGGTATTCAGAGCCCAAGGATTAGAAAGGTCTGAGGATGTCTCATAAGCCACGTCGAGTAGAGTCGTGTTCATAAGTGTGAAACGCGCCATATTTATGAATAAGAGGCTATAGGTTATTTAGGAAACTCCACTTCTTTCATTACTCTAAAGTCATGTGTTAGAGTCTAACTTTATATCTCTCTATCATAATCCCTATCCGATGATTTTAAGGATAGTGCCACTAGAAGGGCATATGCTAGGAGGAATATGGGAAACAATGTGGACCAGGAAGTTCCTCATGAAGCTCTTGAAGTTTCGGTCGACCCTTTGGCTAAAAAAGTGACTAATGTGGATTTTAAGGGTTCTTTCCAAGAGTTGGCTCAAGTCATGACGGCTCAAGCCATTAGGGAAGTTGTGATCCCCGTGAACCCTAATGTGGGTACAATAACATCTAGATTGAGGGACTTCACTAGAATGAACCCTCTGGAGTTTCATGGTTCCAAGGTTGAGGGGGATCCTCAAGAGCTCATTGATGAGGTGTATAAGGTGTTGATAATCATGGGTGTAACACCGGTGGAAAAGGTGAAGTTGGCCTCTTATCAACTTAAAGGTGTTGCTCAAGTGTGTTCAACCAATGGAAAGAAGAGAGGGTGGTTAATGTGGGTCCTCTAGATTGGGAGAACGTGCATTGCACATTTTTCCTTTAACTTTGGGAGCTTCATAAGCCACTTCGAATACAGTCTTGTTCATGAGTGTGAAGTGCGCCACTTTTATGAAGGAGAGGCTATAAAATATTTAGGAAACTCCGCTTCTTTCATTACTCCAAAGTCATGCGATAGAGTTTGACTCTATGATGTCTCTCTCTCCTAATCCTTATCAAATTCTCTACAGGATATGTCCACCTAAAGGTTATATGCTAGGAGGAATGCTGGAGAGAATGTGGAACGAGAAGCTCCTCATCAAGCTTCTCAAGCTCTGGTCGAACCTTTGGCCGAGCAAGTGACTAATACAGAGTTTAGGGCTGCTTTTCAAGTATTGGCTCAAGCCATGTGGGCTAAAGACAATAGAGAGGTTGTGTTCCCCGTGAACCCAATTGTGGGTACAACAGAAACTAGAGTAAGAAACTTCACTAGAATGAATCCTCCAGAGTTTCATGGTTCTAAGGTTGAGGAAGATCCTCAAGATTTCATCGATGAGGTGTATAAGGTTTTGATGACCAGGGGAGTGACACCACTAAAAAAGTTGGAATTGGCCGCTTATTAACTTAAGGGTGTTGCTCAAATATGGTTCAACCAATAAAAAAGAGAGAGGGAGGAAGATGTGGGTCCTCTTGATTGGGAAAAGTTCAAAGTTACCTTCCTTGATAGGTTTTTCCCCTTGAGATAAGGGAGGCCAAGGTACTTGAATTCATCAACCATCATCACGGAACTAGGAATGTGAAGGAATATGCTTTGAAGTTCACACAATTCTCTCGATATGCTCCTACTACGGTTGCTGATCCTAGGGCAAGAATGAGTAAGTCTGTTTCAGGTTTGTCTAAAATGGTGGTTAAGGAATATCGTACCAATATTCTTATCAATGATATGGACATTTCTCGTCTTATGGTTAATAATTAACAAATAGAGGAGGAAAATCTTAAAGAGAAAACTAGGGATTCAAAGAGGGCAAGAAGGGATAATGGTGATTTCTCACATTCAAGGTCCAATGGAGGTAATCGTTCTCAAGGTAATGGTTCTAGTGAGTAAATGGTATCTGAGTGACAAAAGTGTGGAAATTCCATAGAGGTGAGTGTCTAGATGTCACAAATGCGTGTTTTGGTTGTGGAAAAATGGATCATAAGATAAGGGATTGTCTTATGGTTTCTAAGAATGAGGGAGATAATCATCGATGGGCATAACCTTACCCTTCTTTAGGTCCTAGTGGTGGTCAGAAACAAAATAGGTTTTATGCTCTTCAGACTCGACAAGATCACGAAGGTTCCCCAAATTGTAGAAATTGGTAAGTTATGGTCTTTAAGCTTGTGGTTTTGCACTTCTTGATATTTGGTGTCTCATTGGCTATGTTAATACTCCATGTGTGGTAATTGTGTTTGAAGTGGATCTTGAAATCTTCATGGAAATTCCGTAAGTGTTTACTAGTATCAATAGTTTTGTGGTTGTTAAAACTTGAGTACTACGTTTGGGTTAAGGGAGATGGATATAAATAGACTAGTGAGGTTTTCTCCCAAGGGGGAGATAGTGTGCTTCATGGTTGGGGTGTATGTAGAACTATTCAAGTTGTTGGAAGGGTTCTTTACTAAGGTTTTGTAGAAAGACCGGAGTCGATGTGGTGTCTTATATATTCCCATGATTTCATCATTTATGCATGCTCATGAAAATATTGGATTTTTTAGAAAATGAGTTGACTTAAGTGATTTCTTCACGTTTATGTGCATTTGAGTATGAGTTTCATATAGCCTTCATGATAAATGTTTTGAACATGATATATCTTGGAGTTGATGTTTCCTCCTTGGATATGTGCATTTATCTTATAGAATTCATGTTGGGTTGTTAGATTAAGTTCCTTCCTTCCTAATGATGTCTTGAATCTCATTCGAGGACGAAAATTCTCAAGGGGGAGATAATGTAACACCTCAGATTCGAAAATATGAAAAATTGCAGATTTCCTAGTGCCACTACCAACGGAGCCACTAATAGCCCCTGGTTTGACACAGGCCCCGTAGGTATGCTTGTGGTTGGCTAGTCCAAGTTTTCCAAAAAAGTCAAAGTTTCAGTATTTTCATACGGTTCACCTGGACGGTCCATTATCTAATGCACAAGTCGTAGCTAGGTTTCATAGGTGAGTCCCAAACTTAGAGAAATTTTAAGATCAAAACTGGGGACCCACAATTGTGGTGTACAATCCATAGGTAGACCCACGGACCCTACATAGGTTCAGTCGATGGGGGTCCAAGATTGCTGGTCTCTGATCCCATCCACAGCTGACCAGGACGGTCCATGGTGTGACCAACGGACTATAGCCGGTAGTTATTTTAAAAGGGGCTTTAGGTCTTTTCCTAATTATTCTAACCCAATATTTTGTTGTTTTAGCTTCTATTAGAGACCCTATATAAACGTTTTTACCCCCAAATTTCCCCAATTAAACTCATTCTACCAAATTCCTAAAATTGATCAAAGTTATTCCCCTAATTATATCTCTCTAAAAGCTTGAAGAAGAAGACTAGGTTTCAAGTCAAGTCTCCAAATTCACCATTGATTGTAAGCTCTTGGCATCAAGGTATGATGGTATTCACCTATGGAGTCCTTTCCTCCATAGGGTTCCTAAAATTTTCATATATTTACAAGGTAGAATCTCCAATGGAAGATAGGGTTTTTACTCAATCTCATGGTTCCTTTAAATTATGATATTATTGATTGATTTATGTATTTTTAAGCATGAATTGTAGAAATTGCATGTTTCTAAGTTGAATCACCATGAACCCATGTGAAATCCATGTTTTCTAGAATTGATTTTATGATGAAGCTTTTGAATCATGAAAGCTGAGTTTATGAAGATATGCATGTTCTTTATTAAAATGATGTAAACTTTTTAAGGATTCTTTGAGAGTGAAGTGTCAATGTGATTGTTGTTGTTGTGAAAGGATTTCTCACATAAAGGGTTCATAAGGTTCAAAGGTTTACTCACCTAAGATATATCAAGTTAAGGAGTTATTCTAATGACAAGGCAAGAGGATATTACCCATGTCTGTCGATGATAAGACAAGTGGTGAATATCCATGTCTCATGAGTGTTAAGATAAGATAAGACTAATTAATATTCTTTGGGAGCTATGTGTAACACCGAGTGGACAAGTGGTGATTACTAATGTCTGAAAATCTATGTGCAACCATAGGATTGTCTAGATTGACATTAAGCTAGTGGATCCACGTAAGCTAGAAGTTCATGGTTCTTACCTTTGCAAGAGAGAACACCTCTTTTTGGTGTGAGGGAGACACGGGATGTCATGTTATAGCTTACATGGTCTCTATGCCGGTTAAAGGCAATCTCCCAAAATAATGAATTAAGGTTACTTCAAGAAGTATATCACATGTAATTTACGATGATTTCTACTTGCATTCACCATGATCACGATTATGTTTTTTAACCTTTGATCTTATGTATAAACTTGGTCCTTTCACGACATGAAAAATCCTTTTAGAATGATTTCCTACTTTTATGCATGTCTATCATACTTGGTATATTCTTTGTACTAAAGTATACTCTTGCCTATATTGTTTCACAAATGTAGGGTCTGACATTCCAGTTTCACATCTCTGTGGCTAGGGATCACTTAGTAGTTGAAGATTGGTGAGTCCTCATGTTCCGAGGAACGAGACTTTATTACTTAATGTCTTTATTTCTAGTATTGCATGTTATGCACGGGTTACGTCTTGATCAGTCTTGATGTACTAGATGGATTTGAGACTATGTTCGACATCCGCTACAGTTTATTAACTTTTATGTTTTGAAATTTTCTTTCAAACTCTCTTAATTTTCTATTATCTTGTATGATGTATGCTAAGTGGTTTGTGTAGTGCCTCTCGGGTCCTATACGTCATGTTACACCTAGGGTATGTTTTGGGTCGTTACAATGACATAAAATATAATACATGTAAAATGGAAAAGTCCTTATTTCTCGGTCGGACCCTCGTTTAAACTTGAAAAAACCTACGTTAACCCCTCCAAACCAATGTACACCATTAAGAAGGTCGTCACAGACTCCCACAAAACAATTTGGCCAAAAAATTGTTGGGTGCACATATCACACAAAATACATAGACTACAACACATGTAAAATGGAAAAATAGCTATTTCCCAGTTCAAACCTATAACACCTAAGATTTGAAAAGAAGGAAAAATGTAAAACTTTCTTAGCTGGTGTCTATGTCTACGGTCCCCACCTACGGACCGAAGGTGATCTTATGGGCCGTAGATGGAAACCGAAGGCGGTGGGGTAAATATTTTTTAATGGTCAAGTTCTAGTACATTTTTTACGGTTCACCAAGGTGGTTTGTCATTCAATATACGAGTCATAGATAGGTCTTGTAGGTGAGTCCCAAACATAGTGAAAACAGAAGTCCTAAGTAGGGAACGACGGATGGCATGTACGGACCGTAGGAATACCAACGGACCTTAAATTGGATCTATCGAAAGTGGGTAAAATTTTAAGTCCCATTAGTTGGCATACGGCCCACCGGGACAGTCCGTAAGTGGACCTACGGACCGTAGGTCTAAACTGTAAGTCTAGTTGGCAGTTAATATTAAGAGGGGTTTTTGGGTCGTTTCCTAATTACTTTAACCCAATACTTTGTCGTTTTAGTCCTCATCCTAGACCCAATATTTGTATTTTAAACCTGAAATCTAACTACTCTAGCTTAAATTTTAAGTTTAAAAGACTTATATAGGATATAGGGTGAGGACTAAAATGACATAATATTGGGTTAAAATAATTAGGAAAATACCCAAAAGCCCCTCTTAATATATTTGCCGACTCGACCTACCGTTCAGACCTTACGGTCCATAGGTCCACTTACGGACCGTCCTGGTGATTCATAGGCCAAGTACTGGGACCTAAATTTTACCCTCTTACGACGGATCCCATGTACGGTCCGTACATTCCATAAGTCATTCCCGTCTTAGACCTTCAAAATTTCACTAAGTTTGAGACTCACCTACGAGACTTATCTACGACTCATATATTGAATAACAAACCATTATGGTGAACCATAAATAGGGTACTGGACTTGAATTTTGAAAATCATTTAACCCTCTACCTTTGGTTCCCACCTACGGCTCGTAAGAGCACCTACGGCCCGTAGTTTGGGACCGTAAACACAGACACCAACTATGAAAGTTTTGCACTTTTCCTTCTTTTCAATTTCGAGTTGTTACAATATCTCCCCCTAGGGGACATTCGTCCTCGAATGGGGCTCAAGACATCAAACGGAGGATAGGAACTAGATCTAACTGCCCAATATGCAGTTACATAAATGCACATATCCAAAGAGGAAAATCAACTCCAAGCTAAAGCATGTTCAAAGCATCATTTCATCAGACCTATATGCTACTCAAATGCACATAAACATGGAGAAAATCAACTCAAGTCATTTTCTCAAAAAATCAAGTTTTCATAGGTATGCATGCATGAGGAAATGTCACAACCCAGGGTACCCCCTAGATGTAACAAGGCACATAAAACCCCGAAAGGCTCCATATAAGCCACTTATCATATCATAACATAAAGTACTAGAATAACAAAGAGTAAAACACATTTCAAGTCTTAAAAAGTTTTTCATAAATGAAAGCGGAAGTCTAGACTTGTCTCAATATAATCTTGAATGAAATAGGGCCTAGCCCATACAACATTTTTGGAAAGGAAAGGTACATGAAAGAAAGTAAAGACAAGAAATTCGTCCTCGAATCATGAGGACTCATCAAGCTCGGGAACACTCAAATCCAAGCTCTAGCCACAAGTATGATCACCTCTAGTGCTGGACCCTACACTTAGGGAAAATGTAGGCAAAGTAGGGGTTAGCACAAAAATGCACTATGGTAGCCATGCATAAAAACAATGAAAGCATGCTAAAAGGGACATTTCATTTGAAAACATGTTATATGCCAAGTTTAAACATCATCATAGAGATAGTTGGAAAACATAAGTCATAATCATAAGGGATAACAACATAATCATCGGCATAATCAATGCATCTAGATCCACATAAAATAAAGGGAAACACTTCATAAGTAACCTCAAGGCATGCTTGTGCAATACATGGATAAGACCCCATAAATCTCACCCATACTAAGCAACCTCTTTAGGTCATCATTCATATTCATCATCTTCAATGCAAGCTAGCATCATCTTTAAAGCCTTTGAACACTTACGGGATACTTCTTCAAGCATGCCTTAATTCTTTATTAAACTTCTTGTTATTGTGGGAAATAAGACTTAACCGACATGAGACCATCTGAGATTTAACATGGAATCTGGTGACTCTGTAACACCTCAGAAATTAGTAGGTTAAACTAGCGCCTAAATGTGAGGGTTAACGTCAAGGGTTAAGGGTAAGGGCTAAGGTTTTTGGGTGAGGGCCATGGCTAGGGGGCCAAGGCTGCCTAAAAAGCTCTTAGCCACTTCCCACCATGACCATGAGGGTCTTCACAACATGTGGTGGCCACCATGAGTCATAGTGCCTGATGAGTCCACAAATTGGACTCATTTAAGGCTTTATTTTGATAGAAATAGTGTCCTCGAATGCTTATTTTGTCTCAATATCTGATGAAAACTCTTAAGTTTCAGGTATTTGAAGTTTTAGTGGAAGCATGGACACTTAGGCGCAAAAAGGAACAAAAGGGCTGAAAAGAATGAAGAAGTTCAAGCATGAGCATCACCAAGAACCTTTGGTGATTCGCCGAAAGGACAGACTCTGCCCTTTGTTCCAGTATACGAAGCCCTGAAGGAAGAGGATCAAAAAAGCGATGAAAGGAGCAGACGGCGCTTCGCCGAATAGTTTCGTGAAGCAGTACTATACCGCCCAATGGTCCAGAACGTGAAAATGTTGTAGGCAAGCACTCAACAGCGATGAGACAGAAGAAGGGTGAGTCGGCAAGTCATTCGGTGGACTAGACTAACCTCGCCAAACTATCCGCCTTCACTAATTTTTGATGGCTATAAATACTAAACTCTTTATTAATTTTACAAGTTCTGAACCATTATTATTAATTTCAGAATAGAATAGTACATTTTTAGATATTTTCTCTCAAGTTTGGAGATGGTTTTGTGGGAGACTTGAAGAGAGAAGGATTTCATCTTCCCCAAGTTGGAAGTGGGTCTTCTCCATTCTTCTTCCTTTGCTTAAATAAAGGTTTAATCTCTTATACCCATTTGATTTTAGTATCATTTTAGGTGTATTTTGTTATTTCTTGATGTGTGGCTAAAAACCCCATTCTTGGGGTATGATTTAGCAAATATGTGTTGATATTGTTGTTGGGTCTTGCTTGCTGATAGGGTAGATGTATTTTAATGGTGATTTCACCTAGTAGTTGTGGTTTAATTTAATGGGTTTATAGTTGCAAATACAAAACCACCCATGTGTTTTCGGCTTGCCCGAGAGGGAGGTCGCGAAACCAAGACCACTAGACTGATGGCCTAAGGAGTTGGTCGACATGAGGTTCTGCCCAAGAGGATGAGGCCTAGTCCCATATCCTAACACTCAGCTCGAGAGAGTGAGTGGGGTAAGGCGTAGGCTGGTCTTCATGCGGCAAATGGGTGTCCGATAGGAACCCATTTGAAACGGGGTAAGTTGCTCGAGAGGGAACTTATTTCCATCTAAAGCTTAGCCTAGTCACTATTATCTTGCAAATTTCCTATTGAAAGCATGTACCCAACGATTTATCTCAACTTGTATTGTGGTCACACCCCAACAACATTTCCCCATACTTGATTTTCTTGTTAATTTTTGCTATTTTTACTACTTGTGACAAAACCCCCAATTGATATTTGACACTTTCGTGTCACCCTATTTAATTTACCATGTTTTTGTTCATTAATGTCTTTAGCTACGACTAGTTAGAGCTTAATTTTATTTTTCTATCAATTCTCAAAACCACTCCCTTGGAACACGACCCCAACCTATAGTTGGATTACTATACTATCGACGATCGTAGACACTCATACCGTAGGTTAGTGTCATTGGTCACGATAAGCATCAGTGCCATCCGTGGTTGGTAAGGCAGTATGCTCCCAAGGCTGCAAAGAAAAGGGCTTCCCTTCATGAGCCACTTCACGGCTCGTGGTGAAGACCGCGGACCGTGGGAAGGCTTATAGGGTTGCCTTAGCCTAATGGGAGGCATGAAAAGTTGGGGAGGCTATTGGTCAAGGGACCACGGGCACCACCACGAGCCGTGGTTCCCTTGACGAGCCGTTAAGTTGGTCGTAGTCCCTGGGAAGGGGATGCCTAGTCGAGGGTCTTTTGGTAAATTCCAAATTAGTTAGTTAATTAATGGGGTTGATTTATATTGTTTTATTTCACATATATAAATTATTTTAAGTCATAAACCACCCCATTTTCTTCATTATTCCCCAAAAACCCAAAATCAAACCAAAGGTTCATCTCTCTCACAATATTTCTCTCTCTAGAAGTTCCCAAAGAAGAATAAGAAGAAGCGGAGGCTAGGGCTTGAAGAACCAAGGTCTTTCTTATCAAATTAAGGGTAAAACTCCATCAAGGTATGGTCACTTTTTATCTATGGGTAGCTTTCACCCATAGAGTCCCTTCAAAACTTGATTTCAAAGCTTCCAATTTCCCCAAAAGTTAGGGTTTCAATTTAAGTCATGGGTTATCTTTCAAAACGTTTTAAATGGTTTAATTATGAAGGATTATGATTGAATTGATGGTTTAATTTTGATTTATGATGAAATTCCCCCAAGAACCCATGAATCCCCCATATTGCTAAATTGTGTATCCATGATGTGGGTTTATTGATTATAGAACCATGTCAATTGATTATGTCTATATTGATTGAGTTTATTGAATCATGATATTTTCCATATCTAATGTATTAAATCTAGATGTTTGGTTGAATGTGATTCATGGTCCTTGAAGGTCAAATTATGAGGGTTTGTACATATTTATGAGAATTGTGTATGTGCTTATGATTCATTTAGAAAGTGAAGATCCTATGACTATGGGGTAATATTGGTATTTTTGAAAGATCATTCTCCCCATACCCCTACACATGACTATGCATGAAATGTCTATGACTATGATAATTTTATTGTGTTGATTGCAAGGTTATTCTCAATTATACAGTTGTGAATGATGACTGTATGTTGTGAAGGGTCTTCTTAATGAATAATGTACCTTGAATTGGTAGGCTTAGGGCATCCTCTTCATGTGTGTAATAATGAACTATGAATCGATAGGCCAATGGCATTCCTTTCATAAATGGCTAATGAAGTAATCTAAGGCTTTGTGTTGAATCGATAGGCCAAAGGCATTCCTTTCATGATGATTCATTGAACTAATCTAATGATGAACCATGAATCAATAGGCCAATGGCATTCCTTTCATGAGGATTCAATGAGCTATCCTAATGATGTCCCTTGAATCGATAGGCTAATGGAATTTATTTCATGTGTAATAATGTACCTTGAGTCGATAGGCCAATGGAATTCCTCTCATGTATAGTAATGTTAAAAGAAAATGAACTACTTATAGGAATTTAATGCTTATCACTGAGTGGATAATGTGAGGTGGAAGCTCTCCTCACGTTAGGTCGGGTTTCTAGTAACAACCTCCTTATCCCATAACTATGTGCCCACATAGGTTATTATCTGGTAGATCCACCTAAGCTAAATTACCAGTTCTACCTTAGGCAAGTAGACCAACTCTTTTCGGTGTGGGACATGACACCGGATTCCATGGTTTTCTCACATGGTCTATGTCGATTAGGGATTATTCCCATCATGTGAGTTATGTGCTATGGTTACTCAAGAGGTTCTATGAAGTGTGAGTGGTAGTATGGGATTCCATTCATGCATTGCACGAGAAGGCTTTGAGAATGGCTATGGTGTGTGCTCGAATGTCATAATGTCTAATTAAATGAATGTGCTTATAATGCTGTTAATGAGAATGTTGACCTAAAGGCTAAATGTAAAGATGAATGCTTAACTTGGATTGCTTTTATGAGTTGCTTTCCTTGACATGACTTATTGAATGCGAATGTTCCTTGTCTATGGTGGCCTCAAAGGAATACTTAGTAAGAATGGTATTATGGGATGCCATTCATACATTGTACAAGTATAACTTAGGGTTGCCTAAGATGATGGTTCTAGTATGTTATAATGATTTATATGAAGAACATGCTTCTGACTTGTGTTTACACTAAAAGTACATGATGATTCTCAAACTTGTCAAATGCATGGTTTTTAACTAAAATGTCCTTTTTAACATGGTTTTTGCATGGCTATCATACTTAGTGCATTCTTGTACTAACCCATATTTTCTACATTTTTCACATGAATGTAGGTTCCGGTTCTTAAGGTGATCTTCCTTCTTGACTAAGCTTGGATTGACTATTCTCCAAAGCTAGTGGTGAGTCATCAAGATTCGAGGACATACGAGTCTTTAGTAGTTTCCTTTATTGTCACTTTATGTTTCGAACTATGTTGAAAGGCTGTGACCCTATTATTGATTCCACTATTGTATTAGACGGCTAAATGAGACAAGTAGACTTCTGCTTTGCTTTTTAATAAAGACTTCGATTGAATAGATAAATTTTTTAAATTCCGTACCATTATATTATGTCTTATGTTATGAATGCTATGAGGCTCTTCGAAGTTTTGTACAATGTGTCACGTCTCGGGTGTAGGCTCGAGACGTGACAAACATGGTATCAGAGCACAAGATGTTATGATGGTTTTAGGATGATGCCTCATAAGCCACGTCTAGTAGAGTCTTGTTCATAGTATGAAGCGCGCCACATTTATGAATGAGAGGCAATAAGATGTAAGGAAACTACATTTCTTTCATTATTCTTAAGTAGTGCCATAGAACTTAACTCTACGAGTCCATCTCCTAATCCGTCTTTTGTGTCTTCAGGATATGAATACATGAAGGGCTAACGCAAGGAGAATGGAGTATAACAATGTCAATGAAGAAGCTCCTCAAGAGAACCAAGGTCCTCAAGTTCCTTAAGCTCCTATTGATGTAGGGGCTATGAAAAATGTGGAAATAAGGTCGGCTCTCCAAGTATTAACCCAAGCCGTGACGGCCCAAGTCAATAGGGATACTAGGACTCATGTGAACCCTAATGTGAATATTGTGGCTTCTAGATTGAGGGATTTTGTTAGGATGAACCCTCCCGAGTTTCTTGGTTCCAAGGGGCCAGAGGATCCTCAAGAGTTTGTGGATAAGGTTTATAAGGTAGTTGATGCTATGGGGGTGGCTTCGGTATAAAAAACAGAACTAGCCGCTTATCAATTGAAGTATGTTGCCCAAGTTTGGTTTACTAAATGAAAGAGGAATAGGCTGGTAGGAGCGGGTCCCATTGATTGGGTGGTGTTTAAGAAAGCATTCATTGATAGGTTCTTTCCTGTGAGATGAGGGAGGCTAGGGTAGAGGAATTCATTAACCTTTGGCAAGGTAGCATGAGTGTTCAAGAGTATGCCTTGAAATTTATCCAACTATCCAAATATGCTCCATCTATGGTGGCGGAGCCAAGGGATGAGATGAGTAGATTTGTGATGGGTGTGTCCGACTTAGTTGAAGAAGAGTGTCGTACGGCAATGCTCCATTATGACATGAATATCTCTAGGCTTATGGTGTTTGCCCAACAAATGGAGGAGTCAAAGATTAAAAAAAAGAATAGGGAGATGAAAAGAGCTAGGTCCGATGAACAAGGTCAACCAACGTTCAAAAATAGATCTTCCAACCAAGATTCTTCAAACACTCCTAGGGTTAACCAGGTGAAAGGTAGTGGGTCTCCATTTCCTAAACCTACTTGCACCAATTGTGGAAAGAAGCACCATGGGAAGTGCCTAGCTGGTACGGATGGTTACTATGGTTGTGGAAAGAAGGATCATGAAGTGAAAAATAGCCCTACACTTACGGCAAGAGGAAGAGAGGCCAAGCAAGCTTCTCTTAATGGTCCGGATCCCAATGCTCCAAAGCATAGTCACTTGTATGCCTCCGGGCTAGAGAGGAAAAAGGAGCCCTTCCGGATGAAGGCACCGTTAAGTTGATAATTCCTTATAGATATAAATGTTTTATTAAGGTCCCTATGCTATTTGTGAGATTTTCATGTTAGCCTTAGTATGGCTTTACTCCCACAGGGGAGATGGTGTGCCTAGAAGTCAAGGTTGTTGAGAGTTCCGATATCCTTATCTCTTTCTTCTATTCCTATTCAAGCTTGAGACAAAGAGTTCCTTGTGGCTTGTTTCTTGTTTTGGAGTCATGTGTGATTTATGTGTTTCTATGGTCTCCTTATGTTATGCATGTTCTTGATGAATTCATGTTTGATGAGAAAATGAGTTTTCATAATTTGTGTTCCTCATGTTGATGTGCATTTAGTATGAGTTGCCTATATGCTTCATGAGATGAATTGTTCAATATGCTTAAATGTGCTTTTGAGTGTAATTGCATAATTTGCTTCATGATGTTATGATGAGCATGCTTTGATTTGGAGAATGTAATTCCTCTAATGATATGTGAAATGTTGAAGTTTTCATGCATAATGGGTTGTTGATGTAGTTCCTACTTCCTTGTGTTGCATTGAGTATGTTGAGATGGAGTTGATGTTTCCTCCTTTGAATGGTGCATTATTTTGATGTTGCATGCATGATGTGCTGCTAGTTATGAGTCTTTAATTCCATAAGGTGTTTAGAACGTCATTCGAGGACAAATGTTCCCAAGGGGGAGATGATGTAACACCTCAAAAATTAGTAGGTTAAACTAGATCCTAAACATGAGGGTTAACGTCAAGGGTTAAAGGTAAGGGCTAAGGTTTTTGGGTGAGGGCCATGGCTAGGAGGCCAAGGCTGCCCAAAAAGCACTTAGCCACTGCCCACCATAACCACGAGGGTTTTCACAACCCATGATGGCCACCATAAGTCGTGGTGCCACCCGTGGTTGGTAAGGCAGTATGCTCCCAAGGCTGCCAAGAAAAGTGTTTCCCTTCATGAGCCACTTCACGGCTCGTGATGAAGACCACAGACCATGGGAAAGCTCGTGGGGTTGCCTTAGCCTCATGAGAGGTGTGACAAGTTGGGGAGGCTATTGGTCAAGGGACCACGGGCACCACCACGAGTCGTGGTGCCCTTGAAGAGCCGTTAAGTTGGTCGTAGTCCCTGGGCAGGGGATGCCTAGTCGAGGGTCTTTTGGTAAATTCCAAATTAGTTAGTTAATTAATGGGGTTGATTTATATTATTTTATTTCACATATATAAATGATTTTAAGTCATAAACCACCCCATTTACTTCCTTATTCTCAAAAACCCAAATCAAACCAAAAGTCCATCTCCCTCACAATATTTCTCTCTCTAGAAGTTCCCAAAGAAGAAGAAGAAGAAGAAGAAGTGGAGGCTAGGGCTTGAAGAACCAAGGTCTTTCTTCTCAAATTAAGGGGAAAAATCAATTAAGGTATGGTGGCTTTTCATTTATTGGTAGCTTTCACCCATAGAGTCCCTACAAAACTTGATTTCAAAGCTGCCAATTTCTCCAAAAGTTAGGGTTTCAATCTAAGTCATGGACTTTCAAAATGTTTTCAATGGTTTAATTATGAAGGATTATGATTGAATTGATGATTTAATATTGATTTATGATGAAATTCCCCCAAGAACCCATGAATCCCCCATATTGCTAAATTGTGAATTCATGATATGGGTTGATTGATTATAGAAGCATATCAATTGATTATGTCTATATTGATTGAGTTTATTGAATCATGATATTCTCCATATCTAATGTAGTAATTCTTGATGTTTGGGTTGAATGTGATTCATGGTCCTTGAAGGTCAAATTATGAGGGTTTGTATTGTTCTGTTATTCGCCACGATATTCTAAGGTCATTGGTGCAAGTAAAAAAAAATTGAGATATTTTTTGTATTTTTTTATGTGTGTTTCTTGATTTTTCAGATATTTTGGGGCATTTACTTAATATTCGGGAAATTATGAAAAGAAGTAAAGTTTTATTCTGTTATTCGTCAAAATATTCTAAGGTCATTAGTTCAAGTCAAAATTATTTTGAGGCGATTTTTGTATTGTTTATGTGTGTTTCTTGATTTTTTGGCCATTTTGGGGAATTTACGTAATATTCGAGGATTTTCATGCAGTTCCGAAGAGAAGTAAAGTTTTGTTTTGTTATTTGTCACGAAATTCTAAGGTCAATTGTGCAAGTCAAATATTTTTTGAGGCGTTTTTTGTATTGTTTATGTGTTTCTTGATTTTTCGGTCAGTTTAGGGCATTTACGTAATATTCGGCCATTTTCAGACAGTTACGAAAAGAAGTAAAGTTTTATTCTGTTATTTGTCACAATATTATAAGGTCATTGGTGTAAGTCAAAAACAATTTGAGGCATTTTTTTGTATTTTTAAGCGTGTTTCTTAATTTTTTGAATATTTGGGGGCATTTAAGTAATATTCGGGCAATTTCGGGCAATTACGAAAAGAAGTAAGTTTTGTTCCATTATTCGTCACGATATTCTAAGGTCATTGGTGCAAGTCAAAAAATCTTGAGGCGTTTTTTGTGTTGTTTATGTGTGTTTCTTGATTTTTCAGACATTTTGGGGAATTTACGTAATATTCGGGCATTTTCGGGCAGTTACGAAAACAAATAAAGTTTTGTTCTATTATTTGTCATGATATTCTAAGGTCATTGGTGCAAGTCAAAAAAAAATTGAGGAGTTTTTTGTATTGTTTATGTATGTTTCTTGATTTTTCGGCCATTTTGGGGCATTTACGTAATATTCAGGCATTTTCAGGGAGTTACGAAAAGAAGTAAAGTTTTGTTCTGTTATTCATCGCGATATTCTAAGATCAATTGTGCAAGTCAAAAAAAAATTGTGGTGTTTTTTGTATTGTGTATGTGTGTTTCTTTATTTTTCGGCCATTTTGGGGAATTTTCGTATTATTCGGGGATTTTCAGACAGTTCCAAAAAGAAGTAAAGTTTTGTTCTGTTATTCGTCACGATATTCTAAGGTCATTGGTGCAAGTCAAAAAACATTGAGGCATTTTTTGTATTTTTATGTGTGTTTCTTAATTTTCCAGCCATTTTGGGGCAGTTACGTAATTTTCGGGCATTTTCGGACAATTATGAAAAGAAGAAAAGTCTTGTTCCATTATTCGTCACGATATTCTAAGGTCATTGGTGCAAGTCGAATTTTTTTAGGCGTTTTTTGTATTGTTTATGTGTGTTTCTTGATTTTTTGGCCATTTTGGGGCATTTACATAATATTCGGGCTTTTTCGAGCAGGTACGAAGAGGAGTAAAGTTTTATTTTATTGTTTGTCACGATATTTTAAGGTCACTGGAGCAAGTTGAAATTTCTTTGAGGCGTTTTTTGTATTGTTTATGTGTGTTTCATGATTTTTCAGCCATTTTGGGGAATCTAAGAAATATTCTGGCATTTTCGGGCAGTTATGAAAAGAAGTAAAGTTTTGTTTTGTTATTCGTCATGATATTCTAAGGTCATTGTTGCAAGTCGAAATTTTGTTGAAGCGTTTTTTGTATTATTTATGTGTGTTTCTTGATTTTTCGGCCATATTAAGGGAAATTACATAATATTCGGGCATTTTCGAGCAGTTACGAAAATGAGTTAAGTTTTTTTCTGTTATTCGTCAAAATATTCTAAGGTCATTGGTGCAAATCGAATTTTTTTTAGGAGTTTTTTATATTGTCTATTTTTGTTTCTTAATTTTTCAGCTATTTTTGGGCATTTAGGTAATATTAGGGCATTTTCAGGTAGTTACGAAAATAAGTAAAGTTTTGTTCTATTATTTGTATCGATATTCTAAGGTCATTGTTGCAAGTCAAAAAATAAATTAGGCGTTTTTGTATTGTTTATGTGTGTTTCTTGATTTTTCAGCCATTTTGGAGCATTTACATAATCATCGGGCATTTTCGCGCATTTACGAAAAGAATTAAAGTTTTGCTCTGTTATTTGTCACGATATTCGAAGATCATTGATGCAAGTCAAAATTTTGAGGCGTTTTTTATTTGCTTATGTGTGTTTCTTGATTTTTCGGCTATTTTTGGGCATTTACGTAATATTCATGCATTTTCGGAGAGTTACAAAAAGAAGTAAAGTTTTGTTCTGTTATTCGTCACGATATTCTAAGGTCATTGGTGCAAGTCGAAATTTGGTTGAGGCTATTTTTGTATTGTTTATGTGTGTTTCTTGATTTTTTGGCCATTTTGGAACATTTACATAATATTCAGGCATTTTCGGGCAGTTACGAAATGAAGTAAAGTTTTATTATGTTATTCATCATGATAGTCTAAGGTCATTGGTGTAGGTCGAAATTTATTTAGGCATTTTTTGTATTGTTTATGTGTGTTTCTTGATTTTTTGGCTATTTTGGGATATTTACGTAATATTCAGGCATTTTCGAGCAGTTACGAAATGAAGTAAAGTTTTGTTCTGTTATTCGTCACGATATTCTCAGGTCATTAGTTCAAGTCGAAATTTTTTTGAGGCATTTTTTGTATTGTTTGTGTGTTTCTTGATTTTTAGGCCACTTAAAGGACATTTACGTAATATTTGGGTATTTTCAGGCAGTTACAAAAAGAAGTAAAGTTCTGTTATGTTATTCGTCATGATATTCTAAGGTTATTAGTCCAAGTCAAAAAACTTTTGAGGCGTTTTTTGTATTGTTTATGTGTGTTTCATGAATTTTAGGCCACTTTAAGGACATTTACGTAATATTTGGGCATTTTCGGGGAATTATGAACAAATCAACGTTTTTTTTCTGTTATTCATCACGATATACTAAGGTCATTGGTGTATGTTGAAATTTTTTTGAGGCATTTTTCGTATTGTTTGTGTTTCTTGATTTTTTGGCCATTTAGGGGACTTTATGTAATATTCGGGCATTTTCGAGCAGTTACGAAAAGAAGCAAAGTTTTGTTCTGTTATTCATCAAGATATTCTAAGGTCATTAGTGCAAGTCAAAAAAAATTTGAGCATTTTTTGTATTGATTATGCGTATTTCTTTATTTTTTGGCCATTCTGGGGCATTTACGTAATATTCGGTCATTTTCGAGCAGTTACGAAAAGAAGTAAAGTTTTGTTCTGTTATTCGTCACGATATTATAAGGTCATTGGTTAAAGTAGAAATTTATTTGAGGCATTTTTTGTATTGTTTATGTGTATATCTTGATTTTCGGCCATTTTGGGAAAATTACGTAGTAATCGGGCATTTTCGGGGGTTATGAAAAGAAGTAAGGTTTTGTTCTTTTATTATTCACTATATTCTAAGGTCATTGGTGCAAGTCGAAATTTTTTTGAGGCGTTTTTTGTATTGCTTGTGTGTTTCTTGATTTTTCGGCCATTTCGGGGAGTTTATGTAATATTCGAGAATTTTTGGGCAGTTACGAAATGAAATAAAGTTTTGTTCTGATATTTTTCACGATATTCTAAGATCATTAATGCAAGTTGAAATTTTTTTGAGGTGTTTTTTTGTATTGGTTATTTGTGTTTCTTGTTTTTTCGGCCAATTTGGGGTAATAACATTATATTCGGTCATTTTCGGGTAGTTACGAAAAGAAGTAAAGTTTTATTTTGTTATTCGTCATGATATTCTAAGGTCATTGGTGCAAGTCAAAAAACAAATTGTGGCGTTATTCATATTGTCTGTATGTTTCTTGATTTTTTGACTATTTTGGGGAATTTACGTAATATTCGGGCATTTTAGTACAGTTACGAAAAGAAGTAAAGTTTTGTTCTGTTACTATTCACGATATTCTAAGGTCATTAGTGCAACTCCAAAAAATTTGAGCCTTTTTTTGTATTGTTTGTGTATTTCTTGATTTTTTGGTCATTTTGGAGAAGTTACGTAATAATCGGGCATTTTCTGACAGTTACGAAAAGAAGTAAATTTTTGTTCTTTTATTTGTCAAGATATTTTAAGGTCATTGGTGCAAGTCGAAATTTTTTTGAGGCGTTTTTTATATTGCATGTGTGTGTTTCTTGATTTTTCAGCCATTTTGGAGCTTTTACGTAATATTCGGGCATTTTTGGGCAGTTACGAAAAGAAGTAAAGTTTTGTTCTTTTATTCCTCACGATATTCTAAGTTCATTGGTGCAATTGAAATTTTTTTGAGGTGTTTTTTGTATTGTTTATGTGTGTTTCTTAATTTTTTGGCCATTTTGCGACATTTACGTAATATTCGGGCATTTTCAGGCAGTTAGGAAAAGAAGTGAAGTTTTGTCCTGTTTTTCGTCACAATATTCTAAGGTCATTGGTGCAGGTCATAAAAAATTGAGGCGTTTTTTGAATTGTTTATGTGTATCTCTTGATTTTTTGGCCATTTTGGGGGCAATTACGTAATAATCGGGCATTTTTGGATAGTACGACAAGAAGTAAAGTTTTGTTCTTTTATTAGTCACGATATTCTAAGGTCATTGGTGCAAGTTGAAATTTTTTTGAGGCATTTTTTGTATTGCATGTGTGTTTCCTGATTTTTCGGCCATATTGGGGCATTTACGTAATATTCGGGAATATTTGAGCAATTACGAAAATAAGTAAAGTTTTGTTCTTTTATTCATCACGATATTCTAAGGTCATTACTCCAAGTCAAAAAAATTTAGGCGTTTTTGGTATTGTTTATGTGTGTTTCTTGATTTTTCGGCCATTTTGGAGCATTTACGGGCAGTTAAAAGCAGAAGTAAAGTTTTGTTCTGTTGTTTGTCACAATATTCTAAGCTCATTGGTGCAAGTCGAAATTGTTTAAAGGCATTTTTTATATTGTTTATTTGTTTTTTTTTAATTTTTCGGCCATTTTAGGGGATTTACGTAATATTTGGGCATTTTCTGGCAGTTACAAAAATATGTAAAGTTTTGTTCTGTTATTCGTCATGATATTTTAAGTTCATTGGTGCAAGTCAAAAAAATTTTGATGCGTTTTTTATATTGATTATGTGTTTTTTTATTTTCAGCCACTTTAAGGGAAGTTACGTAATATTCGAGTAGTTACGAAACAAAGTAAAGTTTTGTTGTGTTCTTGGTCACGATATTCAAAGGTCATTGGTGCAAGTCAAAAAAAATTGAGGCATTTTTTGTATTGTTTATGTGTGTTTCTTTATTTTTCGGCGACTTTGGATAATTTTCGTAATATTCGAGCATTTTCGAAAAGTTATATAAAAAAGTAAAGTATTGTTCTATTATTCTTCATGATATTCTAAGATCATTGGTGCAAGTCAAAAAAAATTGGAGGCATTTTTTGTATTGTTTATGTTTGTTGCTTGATTTTTCGGCCATTTTGTGGAATTTACGTAATATTCGGGAATTTTTGGACAGTTACAAAAAGAAGTAAAATTTTGTTCTGTTATTCTTCATGATATTCTAAGGTCATTGGTGCAAGTCCAAATTTTTTTGAGGCATTTTTTGTATTGTTTATGTGTGTTTCTTGATTTTTCGTCCATTTTGGGGAATTTACGTAATATTCAGGGATTTTTGGAAAGTTACAAAAAGATGTAAAGTTTGGTTTAGTTATTCGTGACGATATTCTAAGGTCATTCGGGCAAGTCGAAATTTTTTTGAGGCTTTTTTTGTATTGTTTAGGTGTGTTTCTTGATTTTTCGGCCAATTTGGGGAATTTACGTAATATTCGGGCATTTCAGGCAGTTACGAAAAGAAGTAAAGTTTTGTTCTCTTATTCGTTAAAATATTCTAAAGTCATTGGTACAGGTCGAAATTATTTTGAGGCGTTCTTTGTATTGTTTATGTGTATTTCTTGATTTTTCGTCCCTTTTGAGGCATTTACGTAATTTTCAGGCACATTCATGTAGTTACGAAAATAGGTGAAGTTTTGTCCTGTTATTCGTCACAATATTCTAAGGTCATTTTGGGCATATACGTAATATTTGGACATTTAGAGCAGTTATGAAAAGAAATAAAGTTTTGTTCTGTTATTCGTCAAGATATTCTAAGGTCATTTATGCAAGCCGAATTTTTTTGAGGCATTTTTTATATTGTTTATGTGTGTTTCTTGATTTTTAGGCTATTTTGGGGCATTTACGTAATATTCGGGCATTTTCGGGCAATTACGAAAAGAAGTAAAATTTTGTTCTGTTATTCGTCACGATATTCTAAAGTCATTGGTGCAAGTTGAAATTTTTTTGCGGCGTTTTTTGTATTATTTATGTGTGTTTCTTGATTTTTCGTCCATTTTGGAGCATTTTAGTAATATTTGGGCATTTTCGGAAATTTACGAAAAAGAAGTAAAGTTTTGTTTAGTTATTCGTGACGATATTTTAAGGTCATTCAGGCAAGTCAAAATTTTTTGAGGATTTTTTTGTATTGTTTATGTGTGTCTCTTGATTTTTCGGCATTTTGGGGAACTTACGTAGTATTCGGGCATTTCCAGGCAGTTACGAAAAGAGCTAAAGTTTTGTTTTGTTATTCGTTAAAATATTCTAAGGTCATTGGTGTAGGTCAAAATTATTTTAAGGCTTTTTTTGTATTGTTTATTTGTGTTTCTTGATTTTTTGGTCATTTACGTAATTTTTAGGTACATTCGGGCAGTTACGAAAAGAAGTCAATTTTGTCCTGTCATTCGTCACAATATTCTAAGGTTATTGGTGCAAGTCGAAATTTTTTTGAGGCGTTTTTTGTATTGTTTATGTGTATCTCTTGATTTTTTGGCCATTTTAGGGTAGTTGCGTAATAATCGAGCATTTTCGAGCAATTACGAAAAGAAGTAAAGTTTTGTTCTTTTTTTTCATCACGATATTCTAAGGTTATTGGTGCAAGTGGAAATTTTTTTGAGATGTTTTTTGTATTGCTTGTGTGTTTCTTGATTTTTCGGCCATTTTGGGGGGTTTACATAATATTCGGGCATTTTTGGGCAGTTACGAAAAGAAGTATAGTTTTTTTATGTTATTTGTCACGAAGGTCATTAATGCAATAAAAAAAATTGAGGTGTTTTTTGTATTGTTTGTGTGTTTCTTGATTTTTCGTCCATTTTGGGGTATTTACGTAATATTCGGGAATTTTTGGGTAGTTACGAAAAGAAGTAAAACTTTATTCTGTTATTCGTCACGATATTCTAAGGTCATTGGTGCAAGTCAAAAAAAAATTGGGGCATTTTTCGTATTGTCTGTGTATTTCTTGGATTCTCACCTATTTTGGGGCATTTACGTAATATTCGTGTATTTTCGGACAGTTACCAAAAGAAGTAAAGTTATTTTCTGTTATTCGTCACGGTATTCTAAGGTCATTGGTATTGTATTGTTAATGTGTGTTTCTTGATTTTTCAACCATTTTGGGGCATTTACGTAATATTTGGACATTTTAGTACAGGTACGAAAGAAGTAAAGCTTTGTTCTGTTATTAGTAACAATATTCTAATGTCATTAGTGCAACTCGATAAATTTTGAGGCGTTTTTTGTATTGTTTATGGTGCAAGTCAAATTTTTTTTGAGAAGTTTTTTGTATTTTTTATGTGTACTTTTTAATTTTTTGGCCATTTTAGGACAGTTACGTAATAATTGGGCATTGTTGGGAAGTTACGAAAAGAAGTAAAGTTTTGTTCTTTTATTCGTCACAATATTCTAAGATCATTGGTGCAAGTAGAAATTTTTTTGAGGCATTTTTTATATTGCTTGTGTGTTTCTTGACTTTTCGGCCATTTTGGGGCATTGACGTAATATTCGGGCATTTTTTGACAGTTACGAAAAAAAGTAAAGTTTTGTTCTGATTTTTTACGATATTCTAAGGTCCTTGGTGAAAGTCAAATTTTTTTTGATTTGTTTTTAATATTGTTTATGTGTGTTTCTTGATTTTTCGGCCATTTTGTGGCATTTACATAATATTCGGGCATTTTTGGGCAGTTACGAATAAAATAAGGTTTTGTTCTATTATTCGCCACGATATTATATGGTCATTGGTGCAAGTCGAATTTTTTTTACTGCGTTTTGTTTATGTGTTTCTTGATTTTTCGGCCATTTTAGGGTGTTTACGTGACATTCGGGCCTTTTTAGACACTTACGAAAAGAAGTAAAATTTTGTTCTGTTATTCGTCACGTAATACTAAGGTAATTGGTGCAAGTCGAAACTTTTTGAGGAGTTTTTTTTTTTGTTTATGTGTGTTTCTTGATTTTTTGTCCATTTTGGGGCATTTACGTAATTTCCGAGCATTTTCAGACAGTTCCGAAAAGAAGAAAAAGTTTTGTTCTGTTATTCTTCACGATATTCTAAGGTCATTGATGCAACTCAGTTGAGGTTTTTTTGTATTGTTAATACATGTTTCTTGATTTTTAAGGCATTATGAGGCATTTACGTAATATTCGAGCATTTCCGGACAGTTACGAAAAGAAGTTAAGTTTAGTGTTGTTATTAGTCACGATATTCTAAGGTTATTAGTGCAAGTCAAAAAAATTTGAGGCATTTTGTGTATTGTTTATGTGTGTTTCTTGATTTTTCGGTCATTTTAGGGAATTGACGTAATATTTGGGCATTTTCGGACAGTTACGAAAACAAGTAAAGTTTAGTTCTGTTATTCTTCAACATATTCTATGGTCATTGGTGCAATTTGAAATTTTTTTGAGACGTTTTTTGTATTGTTTATGTGTGTTTCTTGATTTTTTGGTCATTATGGGGAATTTAAGTAATATTCAGGTATTCTCGGGCAGTTACGAAAATAAGTAAAGCTTTGTTCTGTTATTCGTCACGATATTTTAAGGTCATTGGTGCAAGTTAAAAAAAATTGAGATATTTTTTGTATTGTTTATTGTGTTTCTTGATTTTTCGGCCAATTTTGGGAATTAACGTAATATTCGGGTAATTTCGAGCAGTTAAGAAAACATTGTTCTGTTATTTAAAATGATATTGTAAGGTCATTGGTGCAAGTCGAATTTTTTTGAGGCGTTTTTGTATTATTTACGTGTGTTTCTTGATTTTTCAACCATTTTGGGGAATTTAAGTAATATTCGTGAATTTTCGGGCAGTTATGAAAATAAGTAAAGTTTTGTTCTATTATTCGTCACGATATTCTAAGGTCATTGATGCAAGTCAAAAAAATTTGAATAATTTTTTGTAATGTTTATTTGTTTCTTGATTTTTTGGCCATTTTGGGGAATTTACGTAATATTCGGGGATTTACGAAAAGAAGTAAAGTTTTGTTATGTTCTTCGTCACGATATTCAAAGGTCATTGGTGCAAGTCAAAAAAACAATTAGGTGTTTTTTGTATTGTTTAAGTGTGTTTCATGATTTTTCGGGAATTTTGGGCCATTTACGTAACATTCGAGCATTTTTATGCAGTTACAAAAAGAAGTAAAGTCCTGTTTTGTTATTTGTCAAGATATTCAAAGATTATTGTTGCAAGTCGAAATTTTTTTGAGGCTTTTTTTATATTGTTTGTGTGTTTTTTTATTTTTCGACCATTTTGAGAAATTTAAGTAATATTCGGGCATTTTCAGGTAGTTACGAAAAGAAGTAATTTTTTGTTCTATTATTCGTTAAAATATTCTAAGGTCTTTAGTCCTGGTCAAAATTATTGTAGGGCTTTTTTTGTATTGTTTATGTGTGTTTCTTGATTTTTCGGCCATTTTGAGAAATTTAAGTAATATTCGGGCATTTTCAGGTAGTTACGAAAAGAAGTAATTTTTTTTTCTATTATTCGTTAAAATATTCTAAGGTCTTTAGTCCTGGTCAAAATTATTGTAGGGCTTTTTTTGTATTGTTTATGTGTGTTTCTTGATTTTTCGATTATTTTGAGGCATATACGTAATTTTCGGGAACATTCGTGCAGTTACGAAAAGAAGTGAAGTTTTGTCCTGTTATTCGTCACAATATTCTAAGGTCATTGGTGTAGGTCAAAATTTTTTGAGGCGTTTTTTGTATTGTTTATGTGTATCTCTTGATTTTTTGGCCATTTTGGGGCAGTTACGTAATAATCGGGCATTTTCGGGCAATTACGAAAAGAAATAAAGTTTTGTTCTTTTATTCGTCATGATATTCTAAGCTCATTGGTCCAAGTCGAAATTTTTTGAGGCGTTTTTTGTATTGCTTGTGTGTTTCTTGATTTTTCGGCCATTTTAGGGGGGGTTACGTAATATTCAGGCATTTTTGGTGAGTTACGAAAAGTAGTAATCTTTTGTTCTGTTATTTTTCACGATATTCTAAGGTCATTAATGCAAGTCAAAAAAATTTGAGGTGGTTTTTGTATTGTTTATGTGTGTTTTTTTATTTTTCGATCATTTCGAGGCATTTACGTAATATTCGGGTATTTTCGGGCAGTTACGAAAAGAAGTAACATTTTGTTCTGTTATTCTTCACGATATTCTTAGGTCATTGGTGCAAGTCGAAATTTTTTTGAGGCATTTTTTGTATTGTTTATGTGTGTTTCTTGATTTTTCAGCTATTTTGGGGTATTTACGTAATATGTGGGCATTTTAGAATAGTTACAAAAAGAAGTAAAGTTTTGTTCTGTTATTCGTCACAATATTCTAAGGTCTTTGGTGCAATTTGAATTTTTTTTGAGGCGTTTATTGCATTGTTTATGTGTGTTTCTTGATTTTTCGGACACTTTAAGGGCATTTACGTAATATTTGGGCATTTTCGGGCAGTTACGAAAAGAAAAAAAACTTCGTTCTGTTATTCGTCATGATATTCTAAGGTCATTGGTGCTAGTCGAAATTTTTTTAAGCATATTTCATATTGTTTATGTGTGTTTTTATTTTTCATCCATTTTGGGCATTTATGTAATATTGGGACATTTTGAGATGCTACGAAAATAAGTAAAGTTTTGTTCTGTTATTCGTCAACATATTCTAAGGTCATTTGTGCAAGTCGAATTTTTTTTGAGTCTTTTTTTTTATTCTTTATGTGTGTTTCTTGATTTTTCGGCCATTTTGGGGCATTTTTATAATATTCGGGCATTTTCGTGTTGTTACGAAAAGAAGTAAAGTTTTGTTATGTTATTCGTCACGATATTTTAAGGTCATTGGTGCAACTCAAAAAAAAATTGAGTTGTTTTTTGTATTTCTTATGTTTGTTTAATGATTTTTCGGCCATTTTGGGGCATTTACGTAATATTCGGGCATTTTCGAACAGTTACGAAAAGAAGTAAAGATTTGCTCTATTATTCCTCACGATATTCTAAATTCATTGGTGCAAGTCAAATGAGGCATATTTAGTATTGTTAATGTGTGTTTCTTGATTTGTTGGCTATTTTGGTGTATTTACGTAATATTCGGGTATTTTAGTACAGTTACTAAAAGAAGTAAAGTTTTGTTTTGTTATTAGTCACGATATTCTAAGGTTGTTAGTGCATCTCAAAAAAAATTTGAGGCATTTTTTGTATTATATATGGTGCAAGTCAAAAAAAATTTGAGACGTTTTTTGTATTGTTTATGTGTATTTCATGATTTTTTGGTCATTTTTGGGTAGTTACGTAATAATTGGGCATTTTCTGGCAGTTACGAAAAGAAGTAAAGTTTTGGTCTTTTATTCGTCATGATATTTTAAGAATATTGGTGCAAGTCAAAAAAAAAATTAGGCTTTTTTTATATTGCCTATGTGTGGTTTCTTGATTTTTTGGCCATTTTGGGATTTTACGTAATATTCTGGCATTTTCGGGCAGTCACGAAAAGAAGTAAAGTTTTGTTTTGTTATTCCTCACGATATTCTAAGTTCATTGGTGCAAGTCAAAAAAATTTGAGGTGTTTTTTGTACTATTTATGTGTGTTTTTTTATTTTTGGCCATTTTGAGGCATTTACGTAATATTCGGGGATTTTCTGGCAGTTACGAAAAGAAGTGAAGTTTTGTCATGTTATTCGTCACAGTATTCTAAGGTTATTGGTGCAGGTCAAAATATTTTTGAGGCGTTTTTTGTATTGTGTATGTGTATCTCTTGATTTTTTGGCCATTTCGGGGAAGTTACGTAATAATCGGGCATTTTCGGATAATTACGACAAGAAGTAAAGTTTTGTTCTTTTATTAGTCACGATATACTAAAGTCATTGGTGCAAGTCAAAATTTATTTGAGGCGGTTTTTGTATTGCCTGTGTGTTTCTTGATTTTTCGGCCATTTTAGGGAGTTTACGTAGTATCTGGGCAATTTTGGGCATTTACGAAATGAAGTAAAGTTTTGTTATGTTATTCGTCACGATATTCTAAAGTCATTGGTGCAAGTCAAATTTTTTTAAAGCATTTTCCGTATTGTTTATGTGTGTTTTTTTATTTTTCAGCCATTTTGGGTATTTACGTAATATTTGGACATTTCGAGCAGTTACGAAAAGAAGTAATGTTTTGTTCTGTTATTCGTCAAGATATTCTAAGGTCATTTGTGCAAGCCAAATTTTTTTTGAATCTTTTTTTGTATTGTTTATGTGTGTTTCTTGATTTTTCGACCATTTACGTAATATTCGGGCATTTTCAGGCAGTTACGAAATGAAGTAAAGTTTTCTTATGTTATTCGTCACGATATTCTAAGGTCAATTGCGCAAGTCAAATAAATTTGAGGCATTTTTTGTATTGTTTATGTGTGTTTCTTGATTTTTCGGCCATTTTGGAGAATTTACGTAATATTCGGGCATTTACGGGCAGTTATGAAAAGAAGTAAAGGTTTGTTATGTTATTCTTCTCGATATTCTAATGTCATTGGTGCATGTCGAAATTTTTTTGAGGCGTTTTTTGTATTTTTTGTGTGTGTTTCTTGAATTTTCGTCCATTTTAGGGAATTTTTGGGCAGTTACCAAAAGAAGTAAAGTTTTGTTCTGTTATTCGTCATGATATTTTTAGGTCATTGGTGAAGTCAAAATTTTTTTGAGGTGTTTTTTGTATTGTTTGTGTGTGTTTCTTGAATTTTCGGCCATTTTGGGGAATTTACGTAATATTAGGGCATTTTCGGGCAGTTACGAAAAGAAATATCATTTTGTTCTATTATTCATCACGATATTCTAAGGTCATTAGTGCAAGTAAAAAAAATTGAGGCGTTTTTTGTATTGTTTATGTGTGTTTCTTGATTTTTCGTCCATTTAGGGGAATTTACTTAATATTCGGGCATTTTTGGGAAGTTACAAAAAGAAGTAAAGTTTTGTTTCGTTATTTTGATTATATTTTAAGGTCATGTGGGAAAGTCGAAATTTTTTTTATGCTTTTTTTGTATTTTATATGTGTGTTTCTTGATTTTTCGGCCATTTTGTGGGATTTACGTAATATTCGGGCATTTTCAGGCATTTATGAAAAGAAGTAAACTTTTTGTTCTGTTATTCCAAACAATATTCTAAGGTCATTGGTGCAGGTTTTGAGGCGTTTTTTGTATGTTTACGGTGCAAGTCGAATTTTTTTGGGGTCGTTCTTTGTATTGTTTATGTGTGTTTCTTAATTATTTTGGCCATTTTGGGGAATTAACTTAATATTCGGGCATTTTCAGGACGTTACGAAAATAAGTTAAGTTTTGTTATGTTATTCGTCATGATATTCTAAGGTCATTGGTGCAAGTCGAAATTATTTTGAGACGTTTTTTGTATTGTTTATGTGTGTTTCTTGATTTTTCGGCCATTTACCTAATATTCGGGCACATTCGGAAAGTTACGAAAAGAAGTGAAGTTTTTTTCTGACAATATTATCAAGTCATTGGTGCAGGTCGAAAGTTTTTTGAGGCATTTTTTGTATTGTTTATGTGTATTTCTTGATTTTCGGCCATTTTGGGGCAGTTACATATTAATCGGGCATTTTCGGGTAGTTACGAAAAGAAGTAAAGTTTTGTCCTTTTATTCGTCACGATATTTTAAGGTCATTGGTGCAAGTTAAAAAAAATTTGAGGCGTGTTTTGTACTGATTATGTGTGTTTCTTGATTTTTCTGCCATTTTCGATTGTTTACGTAATATTCGGGCAGTTGCGAAAAGAAGTAAAGTTTTGTATTGTTATTCGTCACGATTTTCTAAGGTCATTGGTGCAATTCGAAATTTTTTTGAGGTGATTTTTGTATTTTTTATGTGTGTTTCTTATTTTTTTCGACCATTTTGGGGCATTTACGTAATATTCAGGCATTTTCGAGCAGTTACGAAAAGAAGTAAAGTTTTGTTCTGTTATTCGTCACGATATTATAAGGCCGGTGGTGCAAGTCCAAATTTTTTTGAGGCATTTTTTGTATTGTTTATGTATGTTTCTTGATTTTTCGGCAATTTAAGGCATTTACGTAATATTCGGGCATTTTCAGGCAGATACAAAAATAAGTAAAGTTTTGCTCTGTTATTCATCACGATATTCTAAGTTTATTGGTGCAAGTTGAATTTTTTTTTTGAGGCGTTTGTTTTATTGTTTATGTTTGGTTCTTGATTTTTCGACTATTTTGGGGCATTTACGTAATATTCGGGCATTTTCAGGCACTTACGAAAATAAGTAATGCATTGTTCTGTTATTCGTCACGATATTCTTAGATCATTGGTGCAAGTCAACAAACATTTTAGGCGTTATTTGTATTTTTATGTTTGTTTCTTGATTTTTCACCAATTTTGGGGAATTTACGTAATATTCGGGCATTTTCGGGAAGTTACAAAAAGAAGTAAAGTTTTGTTCGGTTATTCGTCACGATATTCTCAGGTCATTGGTGCAAGTAGAAAATTTTTGGGTATTTTTTATATTGTTTATTTAAATTTCTTAATTTTTCGGCCATTTTGGAGAATTTACGTAATATTCGGGTAATTACGAAAAGAAGTGAAGTTTTGTTTTGTTATTCATCACGATATTCTAAAGTTATTGGTGCAATGGGAAAAATTTTTGAGGCACTTTTTTATTGTTTATGTGTGTTTCTTGATTTTTTCGGCCATTTTGGGGAATTTACGTCATTTTCGGGTAGTTACGAAAAGATGTAAAGTTTTGTTCTTTTATTTGTAACAATATTTTAAGGTCATTGATATAAGTCAAAAAAAAAAAATTGAGGCATGTTTTGTATTGCCTATGTGTGTTTCTTGATTTTTCGATCGTTTACGTAATATTCGGGCATTTTCGGGAATTACGAAAAGAAGTAAAGTTTGGTACTGTTATTCTTCACAATATTCTAAGGTCATTGGTGCAAGTCGAAATTTTTTTGAGGTGATTTTTGTATTATTTATGTGTGATTCTTGATTTTTCGACCATTATGGGGAATTTACGTAATATTCGGGAATTTTTGGGCTGTTACAAAAAGAAGTAAAGTTTTGTTCTGTTATTAGTCACGATATTATAAGGTCGTTGGTGTCTGTCAAAATTTTTTTGAGGTGTTTTTTGTATTGTTTATGTGTGTTTCTTGATTTTTCGCCCATTTAAGGCATTTACGCAATATTCGGGCATTTTTGGGAAGTTACGGAAACAAGTAAAGTTTTTTTCTGTTATTCATCACTCAATTTTTAGGTTATTGGTGCAAGTTGAATTTTTTTTGAGGCGTTTGTTGTATTTTTTATTTTGTTTCTTGATTTTTCGACTATTTTGGGGAATTTACGTAATATTCGGACATTTTCAGGCATTTACGAAAAGAAGTAATGTTTTGTTCTGTTATTCATCACGATATTCTAAGGTCATTGGTGCAAGTCAAAAAAATATTGAGGCGTTTTTTGTATTATTATGTGTGTGTCTTGGTTTTTCGGCAATTTTGGGAATTTACGTAATATTCGGGCATTTTAGAGAAGTTACAAAAAGAAGTAAAGTTTTGTTTGGTCATTCGTCACGATATTCTCAGGTGATTGGTGCACGTCGGAATTTTTTTGGGTGTTTTTTATATTATTTATTTGTGTTTCTTAATTTTTCGGCCATTTTGGAGAATTCACGTAATATTCGGGTAATTACGAAAAGAGGTGAAGTGTTGTTTTGTTATTAGTCACGATATTCTAAAGTTATTGGTGCAACTGGAAAAAAATTTGAGGCATTTTTTTAATGTTTATGTGTGTTTCTTGATTTTTTTTGCCATTTTGGGGCATTTACGTAATATTTGGGCAGTTACGAAATGAAGTGATATTTTATTCTTTTATTCGTCACGATATTCTAAGGTCATTGGTTCAAGTAAAAAATAATTTAGGCGTTTTTTGTCTTGTTTATGTGTATTTCTAGATTTTCCGCCATTTTGGGGAATTTTCGTCATATTCTGGCAGTTACAAAAAGAAGTGAAGTTTTGTTTTGTTATTCGTCACGATATTCTAAGGTTATTGGTGCAAGTCAAAAAAAAATTGTGGTTTTATTTTCTAGTTTATGTGTGTTTTAGATTTTTTCGGCCATTTTGGGGTATTTACGTAACATTTGGGCATTTTTGGTCAGTTACGAAATGAAGTAAAATATTTTTTCTATTATTCGTCTCGGTATTCTAAGATCATTGGTGCAAGTTGAAATTTTTTTGAGGCATTTTTTATACTGTTTATTTGTTTTTCTTGAATTTTGGGCTATTTTGGGGAATTTACATAATATTCTGGCATTTTCGGGGAGTTACGAACATAAGTAAAGTTTTGTTTTGTTATTCTCAGGATATTCTAAGGTCATTGATGCAAGTTAAAAAAAATTTGTGGCATTTTTTTTATCGTTTATGTGTGTTTTTTTATTTTTCGGCTACTTTAAGGGTATTTACGTAATATTCAAGCATTTTCGAGCATTACGAAAAGAAATAAAGCTTTGTTCTTTTATACGTCACGATATTCTAAGGTCATTGGTTGAAGTCAAAAAAAAAATTGAGGCGTTTTTTATATAGTTTTTGTGTGTTTCACGATTTTTCGGCCATTTTAGGGCATTAACGTAATATTCGCGCAGTTATATAAAAAATAGTTTTGTTCGGTTATTTGTCAAGATATTCTAAGGTAATTGGTGCAAGTCAAAAAAATTTGAGGCGTTTTTTGTATTGCTTGTGGGTTTCTTCATTTTTTTGGCTATTTTGGGGCATTTACGTAATATTCTGGCATTTCTGGGCAATAATGAAAAGAAGTAAAGTTTTGTTCTATTATTCGTCATGAAATTCTAAGGTCATTGGTGCAATTCTAAATTTTTTTGAGGCGTTTATTGTATTGTTTATGTGTATTTTCCTTGACTTTTCGGCCATTTTGGGGAATTTACGTAATATTCGGGCATTTTCGGGCAGTTACAAAAAGAAGTAAAATTTTGTTCTGTTATTCGTCAAGATATTATAAGGTCGTTGGTTCAAGTCCAAATTTTTTTGAGGCGTTTTTTGTATTGTTTTTGTGTGTTTTTTGATTTTTTCGGCCATTTTGGGGCATTTACGTAATATTTGGGCTATTACGAAAAGAAGTAAAGTTTTGTTCTTTTATTCGTCACGATATTCTAAGGTGATTGGTGCAAGTCAAAAAAAATTTATGCGTTTTTTGTATTGTTTATGTGTGTTTCTAGATTTTTTCGCCATTTTAGGGAATTTACGTAATATTCTGGCAGTTACAAAAAGAAGTGAAGTTTAGTTTTGTTATTCGTCACGATATTCTAAGGTTATTGGTGTAAGTCAAAAAAATTTTGAGGCTTTTTTTTTGTTTATGTGTGTTTTAGATTTTTTTTTGGCCATTTTGGGGTATTTACTTAATATTTGGGCATTTTCGAGTAGTTATGAAAAGATGTAAAGTTTTGTTCTATTATTCGTCACGATATTCTAAGTTCATTGGTGCAAGTCAAAACAATTTTGAGGCGTTTTTTGTATTGTTTATGTGTGTTTCTTGATTTTTGGGCTATTTTGGGGAATTTACATAATATTCAGGCATTTTCGGGCAGTTACAAAAAGAAGCAAAGTTTTGTTTTGTTATTTGTCATGATATTCGAAGGTCATTGGTGTAAGTCAAAAAAAATTTGTGGCGTTTTTTATATTGTTTATGTGTGTTTTTTTATTTTTCGGTTACTTTAGGGGAATTTACGTAATATTCAAGCATTATGAAAAGAAATAAAGCTTTGTTCTTTTATACGCCACGATATTCTAAGGTCATTAGATCAAGTCGAAATTTTTTTGAGGCGTTTTTTGTATTGTTTTTGTGTGTTTCTTGATTTTTCGGCCATTTTAGGTCATTAACGTAATCTTCCCGTAGTTTTATCAAAAAAAAGTTTTGTTCTATTTTTCATCAAGATATTATAAGTTCATTGGTGCAAGTCAAAAATTTTTGAGGCATTGTTAGTATTGTTTATGTGGGTTTCTTGATTTTTCGGACTTTTTGGGGCATTTACGTAATATTCGGGCATTTCTGGGCAATAACGAAATGAAGTAAAGTTTTGTTCTGTTATTCGTCATGATATTCTAAGGTCATTGGTGCAATTCTAACTTTTTTTGAGGCGTTTATTGTATTGTTCATGTGTGTTTTACTTGATTTTTCGGCCATTTTGGGGAATTAACGTAATATTTGGACAATTTCGGGTAGTTACATAAAGAAGTCAAGTTTTGTTCTGTTATTCGTCACGATATTATAAGGTCGTTGGTGTAAGTCGAAATTTTTTTGAGGCGTTTTTTGTATTGTTTATGTGTGTTTCTTGAATTTTTGGCCATTTAAGGCATTTACGTAATATTCGAGAATTTTTGGGAAGTTACGAAAAGAAGTAAAGTTTTTTTCTGTTATTCATCACGATATTCTAAGGTCATTGGTGCAAGTTGAATTTTTTTTGAGGCGTTTGTTGTATTGTTTATATCTATTTCTTGATTTTTCGACTATTTTGGGGCATTTACGTAATATTCGGACATTTTCAATTTACGAAAAGAAGTAATATTTTGTTCTGTTATTCGTTACGATATTCTAAGGTCATTGGTGCAAGTCAAAAATATTTTGAGGCGTTATTTGTATTGTTATTTGTGTTTCTTGATTTTTCGGCCATTTTGGGGAATTTACGTAATATTCAGGCATTTTTGAGAAGTTACAAAAAGAAGTAAAGTTTTGTTCGGTTATTCGTCACGATATTCTCAGGTGATTGGTGCAAGTCGAAATTTTTTTGGGTGTGTTTTATATTGTTTATTTGTGTTTCTTTATTTTTCGGCCATTTTTGGGAATTTACGTAATATTCGGGCATGTTTGAGAAGTTACAAAAAGAAGTAAAGTTTTGTTCGGTTATTCGTCACGATATTCTCAGGTGATTGGTGCAAGTCGAAATTTTTTTGGGTGTTTTTTATATTGTTTATTTGTGTTTCTTTATTTTTTCGGCCATTTTGGGGAATTCACGTAATATTCGGGTAATTACGAAATGAAGTGAAGTTTGGTTTTGTTATTAGTCAGGATATTCTAAAGTTATTGGTGCAATTGGAAAAAATTTTGAGGCGTTTTTTTATTGTTTATGTGTGTTTCTTGATTTTTTCAGCCATTTTGGGGAATTTACGTAATATTCAGGAAGTTACAAAAAGAAGTAAAGTTTTGTTCTTTTATTCGTCACGATATTCTAAGGTCATTGGTGCAAGTTAAATTTTTTTAGGCGTTTTTTGTACTGTTTATGTGTGTTTCTAGATTTTTCCTCTATTTTGGGGAATTTACGTAATATTCTGGCAGTTAAATAAAGAAGTGAAGTTTAGTTTTGTTATTCGTCACGATATTCTAAGGTTATTGGTGCAAGTTGAAATTTTTTTGAGGCTTTTTTTTTTGTTTATGTGTGTTTTTGATTTTTTTGGCCTTTTTGGAGTATTTACGTAATATTTGGGCATTTTTGGGCAGTTACGAAAAGAAGTAAAGTTTTGTTCTATTATTCCTCACGATATTCTAAGGCCATTGGTGCAAGTCAAAAAAATTTTGAGGCGTTTTTTGTATTGTTTATGTGTGTTTCTTGATTGTTGGGCTATTTTGGGGAATTTACATAATATTCTGGCATTTTCATGCAGTTACGAATAGAAGTAAAGTTTTGTTTTGTTATTCGTCATGATATTCTAAGGTCATTAGTGCAAGTCAAAAAAATTTTGTGGCGTTTTTTATATCGTTATGTGTGTTTTTTAATTTTTTGGCTACTTTAAGGTAATTTACGTAATATTCAAGCATTTTCAAGTATTACAAAAAGAAATATAGCTTTGTTCTTTTATACGTCACAATATTCTAAGGTCATTGGTTCAAGTCGAAATTCTTTTGAGGCGTTTTTTGTATTGTTTTTGTGTGTTTCTTGATTTTTTGTCCATTTTAGGGCATTAACGTAATATTCGTGCAGTTATATAAAAAAAAGTTTTGTTCTGTTATTCGTCAAGATATTCTAAGGTCATTGGTGCAAGTCAAAAAATTTTGAGGCGTTTTTTGTATTGCTTATGTGGGTTTCTTGAATTTTCGGCCATTTTGGGGTATTTAAGTAATATTCGGACATTTCTGGGTAATAAGGAAAAGAAGTAAAGTTTTGTTCTGTTATTCGTAATGATATTCTAAGGTCATTGGTGCAATTCTAATTTTTTTTGAGGCATTTATTGTATTGTTTATGTGTGATTTCCTTTATTTTTCGGCCATTTTGGGGAATTAACGTAATATTCGGGCATTTTCGAAAAGAAGTAAAGTTTTGTTTTGTTATTCGTCACGATATTCTAAGGTCATTGGTGCAATTCTAATTTTTTTTGAGGCATTTATTGTATTGTTTATGTGTGATTTCCTTTATTTTTCGGCCATTTTGGGGAATTAACGTAATATTCGGGCATTTTCGAAAAGAAGTAAAGTTTTGTTTTGTTATTCGTCACGATATTCTAAGGTCATTGGTGCAATTCTAATTTTTTTTGAGGCATTTATTGTATTGTTTATGTGTGATTTCCTTTATTTTTCGGCCATTTTGGGGAATTAACGTAATATTCGGGCATTTTCGAAAAGAAGTAAAGTTTTGTTTTGTTATTCGTCACGATATTCTAAGGTCATTGGTGCAATTCTAATTTTTTTTGAGGCATTTATTGTATTGTTTATGTGTGATTTCCTTTATTTTTCGGCCATTTTGGGGAATTAACGTAATATTCGGGCATTTTCGAAAAGAAGTAAAGTTTTGTTTTGTTATTC
>JAJOOE010059134.1:0-24175 GCA_036250405.1 Solanum raphanifolium
GCCCACATGCATTGAATAGTTGGCAGCCATTGAGTGGGTCACTAATACACGTGGCAGCGTTTGCATTTCACGCTTTTGGCTCCAAAAATCGCGTGTTTATTTATTTAAAGGTAGGATAGTTAAAGTGCCTATTTGTGCATTATGAAAGTTGGAGGTCAAAGTTAAAATTTGAAGCCAAGTTTAGGGGCCAATATATGTATTATGCCTTTCTTTAACAATAATGAGTCATTTGTTCAAGTGGACAAAATGCAGGTTACTTTGATAAATCTGGAAAAATTAGAAGATCATCTATTGTTAAATAGAACAAAATGGATACAATTATCTAAGTTAATAATAAAGAACAATGTCTAACAAAAGAAGAATTTCAGAAATAATAACAGATCAAGACTAACAAATATCTACATTAGGAATGTGAGCAATTTTGTGCCAGTCCTCTCCTATCCCCTTCTCACACCGCTTTGTCAATGCTGGACAGCCATAAATTTGTAAACTAGTGAGGGCTGTTAGGTGCTGCAATCCCTCAGGTAAACATTTTAGCATCTCACAGTTTTGAACATATAAGTCGGTGAGTGAAGTTAACCCTTCCATCCCTTGTTCGGGGAGACTCTCTAGTGCGTAACAATAATGAATTTTCAGACACTTCAAAGCATTGAGGCTAGCCAGGCTGCTTGGCAACTCTCTGAGTTTTTTGAAGTATATAATGCTCAAGGACTCAAGATTTACAAGGCGTTTGAACATCTCTTCTGGGAGAGTAGTTGCTTCGAAGTTATGATCAATAGAGAGGGACGTAAGAGTGGTAAGCTTAGATATGGAGCTAATACTTGCTGCATCTATTTCCCCCCAGACATCCAATTTCTTGACAGAAGAGAATGCTGGAAAAACAAACATAGGGCAATGCCAAATTTCCATTTCTTCAAGCATGGAGAATTTCTCTTCTCCTTCACTTCTCAGCAGTCCTTTCAGATTTGGAAACCTTTCTATAGCGAGTCGTTTCAAGTATGGGAACTTTAATATAGAATGACCATCATCCTCTTCAATATACTCCACCTCCGCAGATCCGTTGTATAACTTTAGACTTTCTAGACAAGGCAGCTCTCCAAATGGTGGTAAACGCCAGCAGTTTTCACATTCAATTTCAATAGAGACAACATTTTTCAAAACCGAAGCATTCATCCAATTTGGAAAATGAAAACCTCTGAAGCCAATGAGCTTTAGTGATTTCAGGTTGGAATGTGGTCTGAGGGCTTCAAGCACTTTTTCATCCAAATTGTTTTCTGATTCATATCCATATGGCCTAATATCCCAACTCATGCATAAATTGTACAATTTTTTTTTGGTAGATAAATTAGCTTCTTTTGCATCCGTATCACTCTTCACTCTCTCAAGATGTGTGATTGAAAGTGAACCATGTAGGTTTAGATTCCGTAGTTCACCAAGTTGATAACCTTTCCTCTCGCCCACAATAAAGTAATCTAGAGTCTTAAGGCATGTCAATGATCCTATTCTTGGTGGCATAGAAGTTATTTGGCAACCAGATTTCTAAGACTTCTTAGTTTACTTATATGTTTTGGAATATAAGAAAGTGAGAAACAACATGATATATCAAGGGTCTGCAGATTTTGAAGCTTGCATAACCACTTTGGAAGGCTACGAATGCTACTGCCATGCAAGTTCAACAACCTTAAATGTATTAGATCTCCGATGGAAGATGTTAACTGATCAACCTTTGAAAATTTCATATCAAGAACCCTTAGCGAGACAAACCTTTTCAAGATTAAAGGAGAATAAGAAGGCACCACTTCAGCAAAACCGATGGACATTGTATTTTTCTGTGCTACTCTTATTTGACGAATTTTGCTGCTCCTTGTGTTTGTTGAGAACAGAGATGTAGCCAAATCGTGGATGAGATCATGCATCTTGAAATAAGTATTACCAAATTTATATTCTTCGACCTCTTGGAAGAAAGACCTCAAGTATAATTCTTTCCATACTTCATTACCCACATCCTCTAGCTCCAAATTTCCTTTTGATAAAAGAAAACCATGTGCCATCCAGAGAGTGATGAGATATTCCTTTTCTATTTTGGTGTCCTTTGGGAATACCGCACAATATGCAAAACATTGTCTCAAATCAAGTGGAAGGTGATGATAACTCAGCCTCAGGGAAGGCAAAACAGAATTTTCATCTTGAGGTAAATTCCAAATCTCACTATCTTTCACATGTTCCCATTCACTTTCTTCCCTCTTGAAGCGTAAAAGACCTCCAAGAGTCTTGGCTGCTATAGGCACACCCCCACATTTCTTCACAATCTCTTTTCCAATCCCCACAAGGTCAGGATTTGTTTCCGTTTGGTGGCCAAATGCACGTTGCTTGAACAACAACCAACAATCTTCTGGAGACAAAATTGATAACTGATATGGTTGCCAAGTTCCCATAATTGATCCAACCCTTTCAAGACGAGTAGTGGCTAGAATAGAAGAACCTTGTGCTCCAACCTTTAAGACTGCTTTTATCTTAGCCCACTTTTCTTGATCTTCATTCCAAACATCATCTAAAACGAGAAAGTATCTTTTTCCATTCAACAACTCCTGAAGCTTCTTCTGGAGGGGAGCCAAGTCCATGTCACCAAGTGGCCTTCTTTCAATAGATTCTACAATTGCCTTTATCAACCTCTTCTCATCAAAATCATCTGAGACACAAACCCATATCTTTAGATTGAAATGTGCGGTCACGCTCTGATCATTGAAGATCATTTGGGCAAGTGTCGTCTTTCCTAGTCCCCCCATACCAACTATTGGGAGCACTAATAGTTCTTGGGCATTACTAACACTGTTTATCAAGATTTTCACCATCTCATCCTTCTCTTTGTCCCTTCCATAAACTTTTGGCTCTGCTAAAACAAAACCTGTTCACAAGCAATGCGAACACAAATTTTATTAAATTCAAGCTCACTAAAAGGAGTCAGCAGGAATAATAGAAGATTTTTGCAAAACAAAAAGACACAAGGAAGGGCTGACATGGAACAAACATGTATAGAATCTGGTAACTACAAAAAGTTGAATATAAAACTAAGCTATTAGTAAGTACTTGGCTAAACACTGTTTTAAGATGAGCACCTGTTTCACTTTTAGCAGCTTGTTTCTCGACAATCTTTTCACGCAAATGAAATTTCCTTCTTTCGTCAGCAATTGCATCTAGTTTCTCCATCATTCTTTTCATTCTTTTTCCGAGCTTGTAACTAAAAATGATGATCTTTGGATGAATACACCGTAATAAGGACTGATTGAATCTTGCTGCCTCATTTTTACATTCATCCAAGATGTCATCAACTTCATATGCAGCAAAATTGAGTTTCTGCAACCAATTTTCTATTGCCTTGTCCTTCAGTTGCTTCTCGGAAGCATCTTCAAGCACAAGTTGGATCGTAGAAAATGTGCTTGAAAGCTTTTTGAAGTAGTTTTCAAAACCAAAAAGCAATACAAGTTCCCCTTGGATGAAAGAAGTGATATTGCCTAGCAGAACTTGAAGGAAAGCTTCAGCCATATGTTGGAATTCACTGTAACACAAAAGTTAATTGAAACAGATTTAAAGTGACTGATTTATTCAAGATCATGTGTGTGGATTTACAACAATTGATCAGTTTGTAAAGTCGATTATTCAAAGTATACAGCATATGTCATGACTTTCAGTGCCACTACCAAGACTTTTCTTTCCACAGAACCAAATAACAAGGCATTCAGCATTCTAGTCAATATCACTACTTGATGCTTCTTTTCCCATTCATTTGAGTATATGCTTTTGAGAAATGATGGGATAATATCTCAACTTGTAAAAGCTCTATAGATCCTTGAAAAACTTATTATTAAAGAAAAAAGGGAAAATGTCTTAAATGTATCCGAACTTTGACCGAAATTGCTGTAACAATCCCAAACTTTGGGTCGGACCTATTACATATGCACTATTTAATAGTGTATTTTAAAGATATATATGTGTCCACGTGGACAAGTTACTATTTATAATGATGCAATATTTATAATGTCCACGTGGACACTTATATATCTTTAAAATACACTATTAAATAGTGCAGGGGTAATAGGTCCTGCCCAAAGTTTGGGATTGTTACAACAATTTCGGTCAAAGTTCAGATATATTTTGAGAACCTTTCTTCCTTCCCACAGCAAAGCGCTCTAGAGTCTTAAGGCGTGCCAAAGATCCTATCCTTGGTGGCATACAAGTCAATCCATAGCAACTATCAAGTAAAAGGTTTTGGAGACTACCAAGTTTTGTTGTTTGATTTGGCAAACAACCAACTGAGGAGCAATATTAATTGTGGAACAAGAGTCTGCAGATTTTGAAGCTTGCATAACTGCTTTGGAAGACTACGAAGACAAGTTTAGGTATCTTAAATGTACTAGATCGCCAATGGAAGATGGTAACCGCTTAAGTTATATGTTACTTAGATTAAGAACCCTCAACGTGACGAACTTTTTCAAGAGCAAAGGAGAGTAAGAAGACACAACTTCAGAAAAACCGATTGACACCATGTCCTTAAAGTAATATCCTTTTACTTTCATTTCACGGATATTGTTGCTTGCTGTTAACAGAGATGTAGCCAAATCATGAATTCTTTCATAAGTTATACCAAATTTAACTTCAACCTCTTGGAAAAAGGACCTCAAGTATAATTCTTATTTTTTTAAAGCAAATTTACCACTAGACAGTGTCTAGCTATCTTTTATTAAACATAAAAATTGTCAATAGGGACAAGTACAAGCAAGGGGGGCTAGGCCTTACCTTACTAATCCTAATGAAGTACCTAACTTCTGTTACCTAACGAGCATGAAGAAAATAAGAGCTAAAGAGAACTAAGTATTTTCTGATTATCACAGAGTTTGTAATACACTCCATGATGATATTACAAATGAGGATGCTTAAATAATGTAAAAATATGTCAATCAAGAAGAAAGTTGAGTTACCAGCCTCAAACTTTCTATTACAAAAGCATGGATTAAAAAAAGATTGATTGCCCCTCAAAAGTAACTTGAAGTATTTTTCTGTTGTCTTCTTCTTCAAACCTATCCAACAACACTTGATGATTCATACCTTCTTTATGAATTTATTGGATCTAGTTGAACCTATTGATACTATCAAATGGTTTTGCTTTGCTTGTCGCAGCGGCAGGTGCCTTGGAACAAACTCCTCAGTCATTTTACCGTCCCAACTATGTTGCCTTCCATGTGTCTTCTTTTTGCTTTTGTTGCTTCCACTTCTTTGTTGCCTAGGTGATATATCCCCTTCCCTAGCCACTCTATCAAAGCAAATGTCCAGCATATTGTCTTTCTCATCTTCATCAAGAGAATCCTCACCCAAATCCGCTCCATCTTCATCAAGAGAATCCTCACCCAAATCAATTGTAGTTGACACTAAGGCCCTTGACTCATTCTTCTTTGCAAGCACACATTTAGGCATAAATATGGGAGCTTCTGGACTTAATTTGCTATTTAAAGTAGGTAGTGAGACTTTTTTTTCTTAGATCAAATTGTTGTCATTCTCTGTTAACCTTACTTGTTTTCCAGTAGTCTTCAATAAAGCATCAAAGCTATTCGAATATAATAGGTTTCTTGAGGCATTACTAGTATCTTGCCTCTTCTCACTGTCATGAAAATTCCCAGTCGGACCCTTTGCACTACATGGAGAATTATTTTGACTAGTAGGGGAAATGATCCGACTACTAGTTGATTTTTTGTGTGCAACCAGTGTCCAATTTTTAGTTGGATTCTCGTTTGCAACTTGCAAAACATGCTGCCCAGAATTTTCAGCATCTTCAACATCAAATGTATCCATTAGTTTTTGTCCTGAATCCATTAATTTTTGCCCTGAATCAACTCGCGGCGCATCAACCCCAACTCTTGGTGTTCCCCTTGCGTTTTTAGTTGCATTAGACATCAAATTCAACCCAACTTCTTTTGATTGCACCTCATTAATAGCAGCCTGTTGGTTATTACAATCACCTTTGTTTTCGGTAGTTGTTTGAACACCAATATTACTTGTATCAACATCCATTGAGTCTACACGATTTTGCTTGGAAGTGGAAGCAACCAATTGTCGATCTAAAGAAGTAGCTTTACTTTGATCGACATCTACAATCTTTCTTTTTTCATTTAATATTTCTCTCGCATCGCCTTGATACTTTTCACTATCGGTAGTACCTTTTAAAGCAATTTCAATGGTATCATCAATTTGTTTGTTATTTTGATTTCTTTTCAAAATCAAACGACAACTATATTCATCATGACCTTGGTGCTTACAATAATTGCAATACAAAGGTAGATTATCATATACAATCTCCTGAAAAACCTCGATCAACTTACCATATTTTCCATCCACAAACTGCAACCTTATACGATTTGGAAGCTTTTCCATTAGATCAAGTATAACCTTGACCCTAGCCGTGCTAGATCTTGACTTGATTTGAGTAGCTTTATCTATAGCTATTGGTTTCCCAACTGCTGATGCTATAGACAACATAGACTTCTTTGCAAACAAATCTGGAGATAAGTTCGGTAAAGAAATCCAAACCACAGCTAACGTCGTTTCCTCCTTAGGGTTATATCCAATGGACCATGGAAAAACCCTACATTGGTGCTCCTCTCCATTGTAGAGAAGACAATTAACTGAGCGAGATAAAGCTAGTACATAATCTTCATATTGATCAAACCTCAACAAAATTTTTCTTGGAGCAAGTAAGCCAATCAAACAATTGCCTTTGGTACCAAGATGTTTCGGTAAAATTGACCTTAATACGTTCAAATTTGGCGCACCATGGGATAATTTAAACACCACTGCTTGATGTAATCCTTCTTCGATCATAAAGTCTTGCCTTTCCTCCATTGAAAACGTGATAGTAGGTTCTCCATGAATTATTTCGACTGATTTTAATATTGTTTTTTAATTAATTAGGGCAGATTATTTAGGATTTATAGTATTGGAATTGAAAAAGGTGGCGTATGTGGTGGTTTGGGGTGGTGGGGCGGGCTGGACAGCCTCGAAAGGAGGCCGTCCAGTGGCAGTAGCAGCCATGATAGCTGCGCAGCTGCTGCCTATGTAGGAGCCACCAGAACCCTAGGTCGGCAGAAAGTTTGCAGAGGTATGTTTTCCTAATTTTGAAAAAAAAACTATGGATTCGTAGGGAAAATGAGGTCAAGTATAATTCTTTCATACTTCATTACCCACATTAAATTTGGTAGATTTATTAGAGGATGATATTGTCACACTTCCAGCCTAATAAGTTTCTATTCCATTTTTGTAGTTTCTGATCATTTTCCATTATCGTACTTTTGCTGAACTTGGTACTTTAATGAACGATGGAATTCTATGCTCCAACTTTATTCCACTCTGAAAGAAAACATGCATACTCATTTTTTTTCTTTGTTAGACAAAATTTACACTTAGTTGTTTAATTTGATAAACATGCCTGTTAGGTTAATTGTTTGTTATTGGATTAAGGATTGTGCTGCTTCGTTAAGAAAAGCAAAACGGAGGTATATTTAAACTATTTCCAATACAACATAACTATATCTGACCCTTCTCCGAATTTGATAATTGCCAAAATAATGAATATAATTTAAGTTGCTGTGATACTAATTTAAGTTGATTACCTGTTTCCCGTCTAACAAATTGTCTCTCTATAATCTTTTCTTGCAAATGAAAATTAAAGTAAATAAGCTATAGTTTGTAACTGTAATATACTTCTTAAAAAAACTGTTAATTCACCTTCTTAAACAAAAGATCATTGAACTATGAGAATTTATCTAGCAAATTCATTAAACTTTATTTTGTATCAATAAAATCACTAAAACCTTTTACCTTTAACAATCACCCAACTACATTTATTATTAAAGTAAAATTGACATGACAAAATAAAATATTTTTTATGTCATATAAACACGCACACACAAATAAACAATTTTTTTTAAAAAAAAAAAAAATTATGCATGTCCTTTCTTTATTTCCAAAAGTTCTTACCAAATTATATATATATATATATTTATAAAGCTAGATAAAAAAAGAAGTGATGTGGCACCTCTCAATGGCAAAGGATCCTATTTATCTTTTTGTGGTTTTTAAAAAAAATATTTTTCTAGTTCTTTTGAATTATTTTATTTTATAACATCATCTTCTTAATTTATACCTCTTTAATGACATAAATTTAAATATTAGTTAATTTAGTAAAGTCTATAACTCCTAACCTTTCATATTCATAACCTTCAAATAAATGTTTAATACTCAAATTTATAACTCCTTAAAATGACACTTATAAAAACCTATTTGAGACATGTATATAATTACCACAATAATATTGTAATAATAGGAATAATTGTATTAGTGTTGTAAAATATTATTCAACACTTGGTCTTTTTCTACATATTCAACGTTGCATACACATATTCTTTTTTTAAATTATTTCTTCGTCACTATTTGATAATCTCTATTCGATTAAATTATGTGTTTAATTTATTGTAAAGTAAAACCTCAACGGCAGTGTTTCACCATAGCAATTTAATTCTCTCTTCTCGCAATGCATACTATAAGAATGAAAGTTTAAATATAACTTTTTAATATTAATGGATTTATGCGACACAAATATGTAGTAAATGAATGCCAGTACGAGCATCGAATATTGAAAAAAAAATCTCTAACTTTTGAATTTCGTGCACAAATGTTCGAATATAATTCAGGTATTTAATTTCTCACCATTATTTAGTAAAAATATATTTTGATTTGTTTATTTTTATTATAGAGTCATTTATATAAAAAAAAAAAAAAGACACCTAATTTACGATCAAATAGATTTAGTATTGTTGGTTGAACTAGTAATATTTCTATAAGAATCATTGAATTTAGTATGACACTATGATAATTCGATTGTTACTTAACCGAAGCTCGTCATATCAATTTATATGTTTTCGTTTTTTATCAACAATTTTAAATTGAAAATGCAACATGAGATTTTTTTTAGCAATTTTTCTGAATAGATAATATCAGAATCATAATTTAATTTGTATTTCTCTCTGTTATTGTATAATTTATTAATTTATTTAAAAATATATTTAATAACTTTTTATACCCGCACGAAGCACGGGCAAGTACATGCACTAGTTAGATATATATCAACAAAGATGTTGAGGTAGTTGGTGATACTTCAGGAAGAAAAGTTGCGCACCTAATAATTTAAATATGAAATGTTTCTATTTTGTTATTACTCCTAATAAAAGATTTAACTTGATAATTGGTATGCATATTCATGGAAACTGCTAGCCAGTTTCACATCTGTCTTTTCTAGTGGGCCGGGTTGGTTTGTCTTCATCTCTATCAGAGGAGAGCTTAAAAACAAACACATTTTCTTTCAACACGGACAGAAGAACTTCATTTTATTCGTACATGATTCTTTATATACTAGTTTCTGGGTACGCGCTAAGCGCATGTATCCCATATTATTTGTATATATTTTTAAAAATACTTGAATAAAATCAAAATCCACACTATCCAATTTTTACAAAATGCCATATATATACTTGAGAAAAAACTTGAAATTCCGACTTTAGCCATGATACACAAATCACTTTTATCTAAAAATTTAATTTATGGCTGGTTACTAGTGCAAACAATAAAAACTTGAAATTCTTTAATAAACTGTCAAAATCATCTCCAACATGTTGATAAATCACAACATAATTGTCAAGCCCCAAGCCTACACCCTGAGTGGGACCGGCATTCGGAGACCATTGTTGGCCCCAAGCGAACCCTTGGCTTGACTTTCTTAACTCAGTGGAAACTTAACTCAACAGAACAACTCAATGCAATGAAAGGTTATAAAACAACCTAACTGATGCTTAACATGCCAAAAGGCAACTCGAGTCTCCAAAATAGAATATTTACATATATACATAGATGAGAGACTCAATACTAACTTGACTGACTGACTGTCTATGAAGCCTCTATAACACTAAGATGGATGTTGGGACAGACCCCGCAACATCCTAATAAAACAAAACTAAGAAAACAAAATAACCGAGTCCTCCGGAAAGCAAGGAGGCTCACCACTGACTCTAGAGTGCTCAGCTGGATCAACGGTGTGCTGGATGTTGATCCTGGGTACCTACATCTACATCATAATAAGATGCAGGCCAACTGACATCAGTACATTGAATGTACGAGTATGCAAGCTGGAAAGCTAAACAACAACTTAAACTTGAAAGGAGTACAAAGGAACACTTACCTTGGCTCTACTCAACTCATGAATAACTAACTCAATATAAAGAATGAGACACATGCAATATATATAAAGCCTGCAAAACATTATAAACAACTTAGTTCGTTAATGATAAAACAATAACAAACTCAACTTTACTTATATAAAAGTAATATAACTTTTGTGGGAGGTTCTTTAACTGACAACCACCACTATGATCCCTAGTAATGATACAACGTTTTACCTCACGTTGCCCAAGGACCATCCTATACCTTGTCATGATATAGGACCTTACTTAACTTAGTGGATCCACTAACTTAATCTTACGTGATCATCTAAAAAGAATGACCCGTCAAGTCCCATGTTGGCTACATGGTTCTTATGGAGAGTTGAGTTAATATGAACTCGCTTCCCCAATTCGCTACTCAATACTACTCCCAAAAATACTTTGGCTCATAAGTGTTTTAAACACATCTTTCTTTAGTTTGAGATAATTGCTCAAAATCTAGCCCAAAGGCTCTCTTGGAAAACATAGTTCCTTTCTTACTCAAATGTGAAAACATTTATAAACTTCTTTGGGAATACTTAGTTCCCTAATAACTTTTGAGAAATGAACTCAACTCTTTACTTAACTTGAAACTCTATACTCTTTACTTAACTTGAAACTTGAGCCTTAAAACGAAGTTAAAACGTTTAATAAAGACTCTTGAAAAGCTTTAAAGACTTGCTTTGACTTGCTTCTTAACTTCTAGACTTAACTCTTAACTTCACTTGACTTTGATCCTAACTTTCTTGAATTGAATTATGGATTCAAGGATTATGATTGTGTTTGGAAAGACCTCATGATGTTTAGGAGTGATTTAGGACAGCTAAACTTAAGAAAAACTACGAAATTAAATTTTGAAACAGTGGAGTCCGCGTCCTGTCCGCGACGCGGAGCAGATTTTTGTTCACAGAGGGAACAAGACCGCAACACGGACTTGTTTCATGTAAGCAACCCGACTTTCCTCCTTCATTTTTCCAACTCTAAGCCCTCTTAACTTCAAAGATTCTTTCCCCAAACACTTGGGATCATTAAAACCCTTAATATACAATAGATTCAACTCAAAAATACAACCGGAAACATGTCCCAAATCAACAAGAACTTCCACACAACACAAGACTTCAACAAACACAACCAAATCTTTTCTCGGAAATTAAAATGAGTTTGGCGTGTGGGGGAATGAACTAACCCAACACTATGATCTCACATACCTTAATAGGGATCACCCCCGACGAAATCCATGATGATCTTGACGAACTTTGCTTCTTCTTCTCTTTCTCCTCTTCTTTCTCTCTTCACTCACAACCCTAACACTCACTTTTAAAAGGGAAAACTGAATGAAAATTAGTCTATACCCTTAATATAACCAAAAGAAATGGTTAGGGAAAAGACCAAAATACCCTTACAAAAAATTCGGACTGACTTCCCGATGCAAACAGCCCAGCTTCCAAAGGGCATAACTCACTCATACGAACTCGGAATCGAGCAAACTCGGCGGCGTTGGAAAGATCATTCCAAGGGCTTTGCAAACCTAACTGGAAAAACACCTAACTCATCCTGAGCTAGGAGTTATGACTATTTGAAGTTGACCAAAAAATCACCTTTTTCCATTTTCAAGCTTCTTCATAGTTATTTCAAATTGCAAGATGTCACAATAATATAAATATCATATTGACGTTATTAAACTATGAGAAGATACAATTAGCTATAAGACTAATTCTGAATCTTAATATGAAAATTTTCAAATATTTATTGTTACAGACCCAAGAAAAATCAAGTATAATACAAATAGATCTTACAAATAGTTGATTTTTTTCCAAAAGAAAAATCAGAAAATTACATCCAATTAGGAATAAGACTTAACAGATAAACACATCAGGAATATGCGCAATTTTGTACCAGTCTTCTCCTATTCCCTTCTCACATCGCTTGGCCAGTGTTGGACATCTCCTGACTAATAAATTTGTGAGGGTTGTTAGGTGCTGCAATCCCTCGGGTAAACATTGTAGCATCTCACAGTATGCTATGGATAACTGTGTGAGTGAAGTTAAACCTTTCACCCCTTCCTCGGGGAGACTCTCTAGTGCGCCACAAAATTCAATTTTCAGCTTCTTCAAAGAATTTAGACTAGCCAGGCTGCTAGGCAGCTCTTTGAGATTGTAGTAGCTAGAGATATTCAAGTCTTTGAGATTTGCAAAGTTTTTGAACATCTCTTCTGGGAGCGAAGTATCTTCTTGGTTATGGCCAATGTGGAGGGAAGTAAGAGCCCTGAGATTAGATATGGAACTGAAACCTATTGCATCTGACTTCTCCCCAAAAGCTACCAATTTCTTGATAGAAGAAAGGGTCGGAATAACAAACATAGGGCACCAGTAAATCTCCATCTCTTCAAGCACAGGGAATTGCTCTTCTCCTTCCTTTTTCAGCAATCCTTTCAGATTTTGAAAATATTCTATACAAAGTTTTCTCAGGGATGGAAACCTTATTCTTGTGGGGAATCCAGAATCAACATCAGTATCCACTCCTTCAACATACTCCGCAGACCCATTCCATAACTGTAGACTTTCTAGACAAGGCAGATCACCAAATGGTGGTAAGCATGAGCAGTTTTTGCAACGGATGATTTCAATAGAGACAACATTTTTCAAAACTGAGTGATTCATCCAGTCTGGGAGACGGATTCCTCTGAAGCCACTGATTCTTAAACAAGTCAGATTGGAGTGTGGTTTGAGGGCTTCAAGCACTTCAACTTCTTCTGATTCATATCTATGTGGACGTTCATCTCCATACCATTTCATGCTTAAAGAATGCAGATTTTCTTTTGCAGATAAATTGGCTTCTTTTGCATCCATATCATTCTTCACTCTCTCAAGATGCGTGATTGAAATTGAGCCATGGACATTCAGGTTTCGTAATTCACCAATTTGAGGACTTTTCTTCCTTCCCACTGCAAAGTAATCTAGAGTCTTAAGGCATGTCAAAGACCCTATCCTTGGTGGCATACAAGTCAATGACTTGCAACCATCAAGTAAAAGATTTCGGAGACTACCAAGTTTACTTGTTTCTTTTGGCAAACAACAAAGTGAACGACAACCATGTAGATCAAGAGTCTGCAGATTCTGAAGCTTGCATAACTGCTTTGGAAGAGTGCGCATGTTATTGCTAGACAGGTTCAAGCATCTTAAATGTACTAGATCTCCAATGGAAGACGGTAAATGCTTAAGTCTTAATTTACTTAGATTAAGCACCCTCAACGAGACAAAGTTTTGCAAGTGAGAAGGAGAGTAAGAAGACACCACTTTTGCGAAACCAATAGACATCTTATGTGGGTAATCTTTTACATTTATTTCACGGATATTGTTGCTTGATGTGCTTGCCAATAACAGAGATGTTGCCAAATCATGAATGAGATCATGTATCTTGAAATAAGTTCGACCAGATTTAACTTCAATCTCTTGGAAGAAAGACCTAAAGTATAATTCATTCCATACTTCATTACCTACATCCTCTAGCTCCAAGTTTCCTTTCGATAAAAGAAAACCATGTGCCATCCAGAGAGAGATTAGATTTTCCTTTTCAATTTTGGTGTCCTTTGGGAATACTGCACAATATGCAAAGCATTGTCTCAAATCAAGTGGAAGATGATGGTAACTAAGTCTCAGGGCAGGCAGAATAGTACTTTCTTCTTGAGGCAATTTCCAAATCTCACTATCTCTCACATGTTCCCACTGTCTTTCTTCTCTCTTGAAGCGCAAAATACCTCCAAGAGTTTTAGCTGCTAGAGGCACACCACCACATTTTTTCACAATCTCCTTTCCGATAGCCACAAGGTTAGGATTTATTTCTTCTTGGTATCCAAATGCACGCTGCATGAACAACAACCAACAATCTTCTTGAGACAGATTTGACAATTCATATGGTTGCAATGTTCCCATAATTGATCCAACCTTTTCAAGCCGAGTAGTGGTTAGAACAGAAGCAACACTTTTTCCATCCTTCAACACTGCTGTTAAATTAGCCCACTTATCTTGATCTTCATTCCAAACATCATCTAAGACAAGCAAGTATCTTTTTCCATTCAGTAACTCCTGAAGCTTCTTTTGAAGTGGAGCCAAGTGCATGTCACCAAGTAGTGGCCTTCCTTCAATAGATTCTACAATTTCCTTTATTAGCCTCTTCTCATCAAAATCATCCGAGACACAAATCCATATTTTGGGATGGAAATGCTCGGTTACTCTCTGATCATTGAAGACCATTTGGGCAAGAGTCGTCTTTCCTAGTCCCCCCATACCAATTATTGGGAGGACTGGAAGTGTTTGGGCATCGCTAACATTGTTTATCATGATTTTCACTATCTCATCCTTTTCTTTGTCTCTTCCATAAACTTGTGGTTCATTTAAAACAAAACCTGGTCCAAGCTCGGTTGGAGTCAGCAAAAAATAAAGAAAAATTTTGCACAATAAAAAGACAATGATAAGCTTGAGAAGCAGCAGACATATTTCAAATTAAAAAAATGCACTTTTTTGAATTCACATTATTATCATTATTATCATTATTAATTTATAAGATCTAAAACAACTCTGGCTTTATCCTGTCATTTAGACTTGGGGGCATATCCTAATCCTATGAGTAAGCTATGGATTTATCTGAGGTTATATATGTTTAAAACTTCACTAAACAGATTTAGATAATAGATTTTGAACCCAATTAATAAATCCAAATCATTTAAAGATGAGCACCTGTTTGGCGTGTAGCAACTTGTCTCTCTATAGTCCTTTCATCCAAATGAAACTTAATTCGTTCCGCTGCAATTGCATCTAGTTTCTCCATAATCTTTTTCATCCTTTTCCCAATCTTGTGACGGAAAGTGATGTTTGGATCATAACACCCATATTTATTCTTCTTGTGTCTAATTGGTGCCTCAGTTTTACATTCGTCCAAGATGTCATCAGCTTCATATGCAGCAGAATTGAGTTTCTGCAACCAATTTTCTATTGCCTTGTCCTTCAATTGCTTCTTCTGAGCATCTTCTAGCACAGCTTGGATTGTAGTAAACGTGCTTTGAAGCTTTTCGAACTCATCCTTAAAACCAAGAATCAATCCAAGTTCCCCTTGGATGAAACAAGTCAGATTGTCTAACAGAACTTGAAGGAAAGCTTCAGCCATCTATGTGGAGGGAGTGTAGATTGGTGGAATTGTTGTGAGTTAGCAATAAATCTATAAAGTAAGATCGATGTAATATGGACAGCTGACTGTAAGAAGCACAAAGCTTGACTTGATGGAGTTGTTATAATTACAAACTCAATTATTCCACAATATCTCTCAATTATTATTAGGTGGAATTTATAGGCAGAGCCGGCCCTGGTTAACGATTTAAAATTCGATAACCATTAACCAATAAGCTGAATCATTAAGTGTGAATATTCAACTGAACCGCTCAAGCACCCTATCTAAACTACTTGCACGTTTTGTTGCATATTAATCCATTGTCCCAATTTACGTGATGTGAATGACACATTTTTATATTAAGTAATAATTTAATTATAAAATTTCTATTTTATTCTTAATGAAATGATTTACAGCCACACAAATTTCTATCCTTCATTTTGGATCACAAGTTTTAAAAATATTCCTTTTTTTCTTAAACTCCGTGCCTAATCAAACAACTCAAACAGAGTTAATGTTTTGAAATACATATTCATGGAAACTGCTAGCTAGTTTCATATCTGTCTTTTCTTGTGGGGTTAGTTTGTCACTTACCTCTGCTAGTGGAAAGGTTTTCCACAAAAAAACACGGCCTTTTGGTTCTTTTAATCTCTCAACTTGTCAATCTTTTTTGTTTTGTTTTGTTTTGGTTGTATTCTTTATTTTAATTATATGATATAATTTGATTGGGCAAAGAATTTAAGAAAGAAAAAAATATTTTTAAAATGTGTGATCTCAAATAATTTATTTTTATATATATATGTAACTATTAATTATTTCATTAAAGATAAAAATAAATATTTTAAAATTAAATTATTACTAAATTAATTACTTCCTCCGTCCAATAATAATTGCTCACTATACTATTTTGAGATATTCAATAATAATTGTTCACTTTATGAAATCAGTGAATAATTTTACAGTTAGTTCCTAATTTACCCTTATCATTAATAATAGTCATTTTCTTGTTACATTTTTTAAGATATTATATTTATTATATTTGGAGGGTGATATAGTAAAATTATTCTTCCATTTATAGTTTCTTAAGAATTGTGCAAAGTTAATAATGGTCAAGTATGAGAGTTAATATCTCAAAAGGTCACTCAACTTTGAAATTTTATGTAACAAAGTCATTGAACTTTGTTTTATATCATTAAAATCACTAAACTTAGACCTTTCTATCAATAAAATTACTCAATAAAATTTACAATTAAAAAGAATATTGGCATGGCAAAATAAATTATTATTTTTATATCATGTAAATATAAATTCACAATTAAATAAAATTAAAGAAATCTCATTAAGGACTTTTTACTTCCTCTCACAATTTTTTTTCTTCAAAAAATCAATTAAAATGTATATCCAAACACAATTTTAAATTTCAAAACTTATTTGTCAACAATTTTAAAAAATAATTTTTTCAAGCTTGAACAAATCTATGTCAACGTTAGCAAACCGTGGAATTACAAAGAACAGTAAGATCTTTACCAGTTATATTTAGCAAGAAGCATCTAAATAGATTACACGCCGGAGAACTCAGTAATTAATAAATATTTACTTGTTCTATTTTTGACATTTGTTTATTGTTTTTCTTCCTGTTTTGGATTTAATTTGTTGTTTTGCTTAAATACTTATACTCATTTTTTATTTAGGAGGCAAACTAAATATTATGGTATTACAGTAATACCAAAATATGTTTCACTAAGAAAAAAATATTCATTTATTTATTAAATTATACAATAATATCATAAAAAAATATTTGTTTCCGTGATTAAGTTAGTCCAAACTTTTTTTAATAAGTTTTTTTAAAATTTTATTTATTTATTTGTGGGTTCGTGTTTATATGACATACATATAATAATTTATTTTGCTATGTTAATATTTTTTTAATGATAAATTTAATTGAGTGATTTTTTTGATAGAAAGTTTTAAGTTTAGAGATTTCATTGATACAAAATAAAATTTAATAATTTTACAAGATAAATTTTTAAATTGAGTAACCTTTTAAGATATTAATTTCAAGTATTGTTGAACACATGGAGTATTATCTTTCTTCTCTTTCTTCCTTGATAGCAATTTCTCCCTTTTTCTTCCTCTTTGGCAGGCAGTTTCCTCTTTCCTAATTAATTAATGGGCAAAGGGCAAATATAGTCTTCAACTGTGTGACATTTAATCTTCGTTAAAATATGGACAAAAGACCAATTTTTCTTCCTCTTTGGCAGGCAGTTTCCTCTTTCCTAATTAATTAATGGGCAAAGGGCAAATATAGTCTTCAACTGTGTGATATTTAATCTTCGCTAAAATATGGACAAAAGACCAATTTATGTCAGTATTTGTTAATTGAAATGGACATTGATAAGTTAAACTTTAAATGAATAACATATATAAGCCTTTTCTCAAAGTTCAATGACATATTTGAGCCTTTTAAAAAAAAATTTAATTAATGACGTGGCCAACGTGTAGAAAATAGTTTTGCAAAACTTGAACTTTTTTTAGGTTGACAAATAAGGACATGGGTAAGCCTTTTCTCAATGCATACATAGATGAGCCAAATTTTAAATAGATGGCATAGATAAAAAAATTTCTCAAAGTTTGATGACATATTTTAGTCTCTTCCCTTGAAAACAGTTTTGAATTGTTTGGGTAAAATAAAAAAATATTCTTAAGCACTTGTTTTTCAAAACTAGGCTCGAACTCTCCTCTTTCTTCTGTAACAAAGAATTTCTTTTTGTATATGGGATTCATTGATCCAGATGAGAGTTGGAACCTTTTCGAAAGTACTCCTTCTGTCCCTAATTACCTGTTCACTTTTTCTTTTATAGTTGTCCTTAATTACTTGTCCATTTTGACAAATCAAGAAAGGACAATTTTTTTTTTACCTATTATACCATCAATTAATTATTTTGAAAAAGGTAGAACTTCTTGAAAATCCTAAGTTTTTAATTTATCCACTTCATAATTAACTAGTTTCTGAACACGTGTTTCGCACGTGTATCCCATACAAAATAAATCATATCAAAATACATTGTAATGAATAATAGAATAAAGTGAAAAAGTACAAGCTAAAATAGATGAATAGTCAGCTTATATTCAAATGACTTCTTCGTTGAACAATATTAGATGATTAAATATTATTTGAAACTACAAAATGAAACAACTAAATTTATCTAGATAGGTAAAATGTATAATGAATTATATTTTGAGCATCATTTAATGTATTGACATATTACATGATACTCTTTCATAAGTAATGTTCTTGATGTGTATTCCATTTGTTGTTTTGATTACCGATTTCAACGGTTAGAGTAGTTTCATTCATCCACTTTAATTATATAATTAGGAAAACATTAATAAACATATATCACCAAAATATTATATATGAATACCTATTCTTTTTCATTTATCCACTTTTTTTTACCAACTTCAGCAAATTTAAGGTATCAAAAATTAAAGTTTCAAACAACTTCAAGCTAGGCAAAGACTCAAAGCTAATGGTAAAGGTATGACATATAAGAGGACCAAAAGTCAATCTCTAACACTTCTATGTCAATACATCAATTTGATTTTAACTCATAAACTTGAATATAAGAAACATTGATAATTTATAAAACTTAAAACTCATAAAATATTATATAAACAAGAATAATATATGTTTACGAACATGTTCAATGAAAATAACAAAGCTGAAAAATGAACTTACTCTTTAAAATCTTTCCTCTACTGCTTCCCCTAATGGAGAGAGTTGTACATATTCTTGATTTATGAATTCATTTATATAAGTTGATCATTGAGCATAATTTAATAAAATAGATAAGATCATTCATTATCAATTAAGTTAGGTAACTAAAGAAAATCAAAGTTTTATTGTTGGAGACGAAAAGACTTAAACTATGATACAATGTTCTTTCCAACTTCCAAACAACAGCTACATACAACCATTGTTATGAGATTTATACATTGCAAGTACAAAAAAACTAAGAAAAAGAATGAACAAAAATTACACAAGAAAATGTTTTGTTGAGAAAATGTTGTATTCTAAATTACTACATATTAAGATAATATGCTATAATAAGTATTGATAGATGAACAACTATAACATGTAGAAGCTTCAATCAAACTAATAAATGTTGGAATGTGAAAAGGTTGTATTCTAATTAATATTGAGGAAATTTGCTACCATAATAATTACTGGCAGATATAAAACAAAAAATAAGCAGATAAAGAAGAAGTTTGCAGTATAACGGAAATAGAACAGAGAGAATGTTATTCCTGAAGCTCTGGTTTACAGCAATTATGCAGCAGCTATATAAACTGTGCCACTAACTTGAACTCCTAAAAATACTCTTGTAACTTACTAAGACTCCTATCTAGGTAGACTTCCTACGAAATAGGAACTGATTTATTTGACTCAGTAAACTAAACAAGGCAGAAGTAAACATTTAAAAAAGACTGTTAAAATGCACTAATTTTTAACACTCCCCCTTAGTGCATGCTTACTGTCAATAACTCCAAGAGCAGCCCTGAAATATTCAAACTTAGGCTTTATTAAGGCCTTTGTAAATATGTCCGCGACTTGCTCATTTGTAGAAATTCCTTTCAAAATAACTTCTTGATCCAACACTTTCTCTCGAATGAAGTGATGACGAACCTCTATGTGCTTCGTTCGACCATGAAAAATTGGATTTGATGCAAGCTTGACAGCACTTTCATTATCACATCTAATTTGAATGGCGTAATCAACTTTGCACAGCATCTCTCCTATTAGTCTCTTCAACCACATACATTCTTGTGCAGCCATAGTTGCGGCTACATACTCAGCTTCAGTGCTAGATAATGCTACCACTGGTTGCTTCTTGCTGCACCAAGATACCATTGCTGAACCAGTATTGAAACAATACCCTGAAGTTGAATGTCTATCATTCACATCTCCAGCCCAATCCGCGTCGGTAAATCCATTGAGTATAAAAGTTTCATGTCTTCTATACATAAGACCATGATCAAGTGAGCCCTTCACATAACGAAGAATTCTCCTTGCTGCATCAAGGTGTGAACTTCTTGGACACTGCATGAACTGAGAAACGATTCCAACGGAGTAAGCAATCTCTGGTCTTGTGATAGTTAAATAAATTAAACTACCAACAAGTTGCTGAAAATTTTTGACATCTTTTAATGGCTGCCCTTCAGCTTTCATCAACTTTAGATGTGGTTCCATTGGAGTGGCTTTTTCTTTCGACTCCCCCATGCCAAAGCGCTGCAACAATTTCCTTGCATATGTCTTTTGAGAAATAAAATATCCTTGATCTGTTTTTTCAACTTCCAGACCAAGAAAACAGCTCACTTCCCCCAAGTTCTTCATCTCAAATCGAACCGAAAGATCACTTTTCAACATTGAGATTTCAGCATCATTATTACCAGTAATGATCATGTCATCCACATATAATAAGACCATCAGATGCACATTTGATTCTAATTTAATAAATAGACTAGAATCAGCATCGGAAACTTTAAAACCACAAAATATAAAGTATTGAGCAACTTTACCATACCAAGCACGTGGTGCTTGTTTAAGGCCATACAGTGCTTTCTTTAATCGGCAAACATAATGAGGATACTGCATAGAGACATATCCTTTTGGTTGCTCCATAAACACTTCACGATCCAATTCTCCATAAAGAAAAGCGTTTTTTACGTCAAGCTGCCACAACTTCCAGTTCATAGATGCTCCAAGTGAAAATATGGTTCTTACAGTTACCATTTTTGCAACTGGGCTGAATGTTTCCTCATAATCCAGCCCATAACTTTGAGAAAAACCACGTGCAACAAGCCGAGCTTTGTATTTGTCGACAACCCCATCTAAATTTTTCTTCAAACGAAAAATCCATTTGCAAGTGATAAGCTCGCAATTTTCTGGCTTCGACACCAACTCCCACGTCTGATTTTTGTTCAGAGCATCAATTTCTTCTTGCATAGCTGCTTCCCACTCAGGATGACCTTTGGCTTCTTCAAAGCTTACAGGTTCATCCAATACTCCTGTAAAGAAACATGAAGTAATCGAGCAGTTGTTCAAGTGTACCTCATAATCTTTGAAGTAACTTGGCTGTCTTTTCTCTCTTGCTGACCTCCTTTCGGTTTGTTGTTCAACACCATCTGAATTTGAGCTTTCATCATTATTTGAAGCCTGCAAATTTCTCTCTGGAATCAGCTCCAAAGGTTCTTGATCAACATCAAGAATCATTTCTTGATTGTTAGTTTTCTGGGCAGAATGGTAGGATGATATTTCATCAAACACAATATCTCTGGAAGTGACAAATTTCTTGGTTTCAGGGTCCATACACCTCCACCCTTTCCTATAAGAATCATAGCCAACAAAGATACACTTTTTTGCTTTCGGGTCAAGTTTAGTTCGAGAGGATTTTGGAATATGAACATAACAAGTTGAACCAAATACCCGAAAGTAATTTACATTTGGCTTTTCATGATATAGAATCTCGAAAGGGGATTTCGCTTTACCTGGCCATGGAGGCAAACGATTTATCACATAACATGCACATTGAATAGCTTCAGCCCAGAGCTCTCGAGGGAGATTTTTATCATGCAACCAGGAAAGGCTTGTAGAAGCAAGATGAGCCATTTTCCTTTCAGAAACACCATTCTGTTGGGGAGTGTTAGGGCATGTCATTTGCCTTGAAATACCATTGTCATCGCAATATTTAAAGAATGCATCAGACATGTATTCTCCTCCATTGTCACTACGCAAGCATTTAACTTTTACCCCAAAATCCTTTTCCACTGTAGTTTTAAATTCAGCAAATTTTGACAAGGCTTCACTCTTCTCTTTCAAGAACTTCACCCATGTATATCTTGAGAAGTCATCTACAAGTATCATGACATACCGAAAACCACTATAACTTGTTGTTTTTGTTGGTCCCATCAAGTCTGTATGAACCAGTTCAAACATAGTGGATCTTCGATTTCCTGATCTTTGAAATGGGAGACGGTGTGATTTCCCAAATTGACAACCTTGACAAACTACATCTTCATGAATATTTTGCAGAGCTGGTAGACCATCCACCAGTTTCTTTGAACAGATTTGCCTCAACAATTGGTATCCCAAGTGCCCCAGTCGAGCATGCCAAATTGTTGCGCTATCTGTTTGACTTGTCTTCTTCACATAGGCTTCTCCTACTGCCATGACAAACAACGAACCTTTCTTTTCACCCGTAAGAACAACATCAGCAGATATGTTCTTCACGTTGTCTAGAATCTTCACATCATTTGGACCAAATAGAATATATTTTCCAGAATCAGTGATTTGAGAAACTGAAACTAAGTTTCTCTTCAAACCTGGAGCATGAAATACATCATTCAACTTGACAGCCCCTGTAGCTCCAACATCAATCTTCAGGACTCCTTCATTTGCTACTGGATATGTTGAGTTATCTGCTGTAACAACAACTCGTTCTCTGTTATGTTGGCGCAACTCTGAAAGAAGAGAATCATTTCCTGTTACATGATGAGAGCAACCAGAATCAATGATCCATTCTTGTGTGCAGTTATCATTGTTATAGAGAGCTTGAACTACATCATCATTCCTCTGCTCATCTACTTCTACAGTGAAGCACTGCTCCCATTTGAGTTGCTCGTTTCCATCATTTTCACTTGCAACATTTGCATTTGAGATCCTCACTCGACAATTTTTCTTGATGTGTCCAATTTTACCACATCTATAGCACTTTTTATTCTCAAAGTTGCCACCAGTAGTTTTTTCACCATTGGATCCTTTTTCATTGTTCCTGCTTTTTGAGGATACAATTTTCTTTTTATTTTCATCCTTTGAAAAGAGAGCTGCATCTGGTTCAAAGCTTTTTGCCAATGCCTCCTGATTGGAAAGCAAATTTTCAAATTCTTCAACTGAAGGTTGCTTTGTCCAACCCTGAATGGAGGTGACGAACAGACTATACTCCTTTTTTAATCCTCGAATAAGAAATCGCCGCAATCTTGCTTCACCGATCTTCTCATCAAGATCTAATTCTGAAATTTCAGCACAAATTCCTTTAACTCGTAAGAAATATTCAGAAATAGACATGCCCCCCTGTGTTAGCATTGCCAATTCATTTTCCAGCAGTTGTAGCCTAGCAGTATTCTTTTTTGTAAATAATCTCTCAAGCATCTCCCAAACTTCTTTTGGTGAGTTAACATCACGTACATGGTCGATGAGCTCTCTGCCAATTGAAGTCCTCAAAGCAAAGAGTGCTTTGCCACATTTAATCTTCCATTTTCTCTGTGGTTCTGCATTTTCTGCAGTATTTGCTGGAATTTCTGCTTCAGCACCAACAATAAGATCCCACAGGTCTTGACCTTGAAGATAAGCTTCCATACACATTCTCCAGTACTTGTAGTTTGTCCCTACAAGCTTCTCTACACCAAATTGGGCATTTGAACTGTTTCCCCCATTTACCGACTCCATACTACACAAGTCTTTTTTTCTTTCTCTGCAATTTTCAATCTCCTCCAACAAGACTAATAAAACTTGATAGACAAGAAGATGGAAATAATAATCAGATCAACGACCTAGCTCTGATACCATAAAACAAAAAATAAGCAGATAAAGAAGAAGTTTGCAGTATAACGGAAATAGAACAGAGAGAATGTTATTCCTGAAGCTCTGGTTTACA
>JAJOOE010059135.1:0-14778 GCA_036250405.1 Solanum raphanifolium
TCCATACACATTCTCCAGTACTTGTAGTTTGTCCCTACAAGCTTCTCGACACCAAATTGGGCATTTGAACTGTTTCCCCCATTTACCGACTCCATACTACACAAGTCTTTTTTTCTTTCTCTGCAACTTTCAATCTCCTCCAACAAGACTAATAAAACTTGATAGACAAGAAGAAGGAAATAATAATCAGATCAACGACCTAGCTCTGATACCATAAAACAAAAAATAAGCAGATAAAGAAGAAGTTTGCAGTATAACGGAAATAGAACAGAGAGAATGTTATTCCTGAAGCTCTGGTTTACAACAATTATGCAGCAGCTATATAAACTGTGCCACTAACTTGTACTCCTAAAAATACTCTTGTAACTTACTAAGACTCCTATCTAGGTAGACTTCCTACAAAATAGGAACTGATTTATTTGACTCAGTAAACTAAACAAGGCAGAAGTAAACATTTAAAAAAGACTGTTAAAATGCACTAATTTTTAACAAGAATTGGATCGTATTGAGTTTAGCTCAACACCAACTTCAATTATTGAATCGCCATTTTGCAAAGATTGGTATTTATCAGTGGATGATCAACTTGATGTTCATGATCCTAACTCGATGATCGACATTTCTGAATATTTCACCTAATTTAAGAGTAGTAGCAACGTCAGGAATGTTGGGGATGGAGCCAAGTCTAATGGTTCGATAATCGATGATTGAACGAGGTTAAAAATCGGGTGTTCATCTTGGCATATGTAGTTCTAGCCGCAACCTTTTTGATAATAATAAAGATTTTTGTTGGAGAAATTGTTTCAGAGAGGTTCTCTGTGTCGAGACGTAGATTTGATGGAGGAGATTATGGAGAAGAGATGTCAACTATTGAAGATTATGTGATGAAGGTGGACAAATTTATTTTGTCAGAAATTGAGGCCAAGGGGGAGATTTGTTGGGTATTAATTGCCTTGAATTTCTTACCATAAATAGGATTCCCTCTTAGATTTTTTTTTTTTGAATATCTCCATATTTGGCTAGTCCTTTTCTCGTAGGAAAAGGTTTAGGACTCTATAAATAGAGGTTGTTTCCTTCTAACTTAATCAACATTCATAATGTAGTCCTAAGATTTTGAGAGTTTTGGTTATGGGGGAGAATTTGTGAACCTCCTTGTATTCTAAGTGAATTGGTTGATGTTATTTATCTCTATATTTTGTCTATCATATTTGTATAGTAGATTGATCTTCTCCTTTGTGGACGTAGGTTGATTGAACCACGTTAAATCTTTGTGTCATATGGTATATTTCTCGCTTGTCTTATTACTCATTGTCTTCCAAGGTTTGTTTTGCTAGCTTCTGCATTACATCTAATTATTTCAATCCTAATAAGGAATTCATAAGATGCCAGAGAGTCACACCTAGGATTTGAACCTGTGACCTCGAATTGGGTCATATCAAGTGTTTTTTCGATCGACACTAATTTGAGAGCCAACTCTTTGAAAAAGTCTACTTTTTGTACTATTTTATTTTTTGTCCTATGCCAATTATAAAAGAACTTTTTTTTGGTAATGTACTTTACTATAAATTTTGATGTCATATCTGTGACAAATTAAAATATTAGTCAGTACTTATTAACATACTTGTATAATTTTGGAAAATGCTGCATACACAAGAGTTTAACCAAACAAATTTTGATACAGAAGCTTGTTAATTAAGTTGCCTTGGGAAGGCTAAGAATAGATTGATATCTTTTTTTTTCTTTAATATGGGTTGATTCAAGTTGATCCAAGCTTTTTTTGATTGATTGTTATATTATTTGCCAATTTCTTTTCTTTTGAATTTTAAAATTTATCTGATTGATGAATATATTTATCGTTCGGAATTTCTTTTCCTTTTGACATTTTGTGCCATTATATATATTGAAAAATGGCAATGGGATTTCCCATAAGTGTAGCAACTGTTGTAAAATATAAGTAATATACTACAAACAATATAGACAAGATATATGGGGAGTGGAATGTAGAGATCATCTTATTCAAATGTTTGCATGTCTCTTACAATGGTGAATGAACAACCCTATTTATAGGTTGAAAAATCACTCCAAAAGTCATCATATTAAGTGTCATCATAATAAATAGATATATTCTTATCCAAATTAAAAAGGTTCATAGAACCTAGGGAATATACAGAGATGATAAGTATAAGTTTATGGAAAAACTCAATGGACAATCCACTTAGTTCAATGGATTTATAACACTTCCACTTGGATGTCCATAGATAATGTATCTCGTTAAAATCTTTCTAGGAAAAATTCAGTGGGAAAAAGCCCAGTGAAGGAAAAAGAGTACACATATCTCATAATACGTTTCGAGTGCTGCCTCATTAAAAACCTTACCAGGAAAACCTAATTGAGACATAACCATGGCTAAGGAAAAGAGTACAATGCGTATTTCACTCCCCCTGATGAAAGCTTTACTTGATATCTTTGAGGTGACACATTCCAATCTTATATCTCAACTTCTCAAATGTTGATGTTGGCAATGTCTTAGTGAATACATCTGTAAGATTATCAATTGAGCAGATCTTTTAAGCTTCTATCTCACCATTTTGTCGAGGATCATGTGTGGAGAAGAACTTTGGTGAAATGTACTTTGTCCAGTCTCCTTTGACGTATCTTTCCTTCAATTGAGCTATACATGCACCATTATTTTCATACATGGTGGCTGGAATATCTACTTTCAAAGAAAAATTACACAGTTTCCGGCATCTGTAAAATCAATAATTTGTATGTGCACTCATTGCACTAATACATGATATTTTTCAATCATTTTTATGAGATCAAAATTTATCTTTCTTTAAGTTAAGCAATCTCACAACCATTGGGGTACTCAATGGAATTGCTTTAAGACCTTTTAAATCCTACAAGGATTTTCATATAACCTTCATCGTCTAGCTAGACATAACAATCATTCATTACACATATTCAAGTATGTAAGATCCCATACTTTTTCTCAATTCTTGCATAATATATGTGGCGTAGTATGGCGTGGTTATATGAGGTGTATGTGACTTGGTATTGTATATAGAGAAAAGACATAAAGTAACCATTAAAGTTGTCCCGAATTTTCAAAAAGACACTTTAAGTTTGCGAGTGTCCTATTACCCCATAGAACAACTTCAAAATAGTATGTATACTCCATTTTTCACCCAATACCACTTATACCAAAATATTTGTAAGTCACGCACTAATAGTCACTTGACACGTGTTAAAAGTAATTTTTAATTATTTTTATTTGATTTCTTTGCTTTTCTTTTTCTTTTTCTTTTTTTTTTCTTTTTCTCTTTCTTCTTCGCCTCAATTTGTGTTCTTCAACTAGCTATTCCTTCATCATCGTTGCAACAATCATCAATTCCGCTGTGGCGGGACTGATTTCACAGTAACACTACCAATTATTTGTTAACTACCACCAATTAATTTATTTATGAAAATAAACACCATCAAATAATCAAAATTCAAATACTCAAAATATCACCAAGTCAAAATCTGAAATTTAAATCACCACCTTCTCCAACTCCTTACTCTCAAATCAAGTTTTTCATAGTTTCATTGCTCCAAAATCCCAATCTTGATTTGTAGGAGGAAAAAATTACTAAACTAATTTGTTATAAAAAAATAAGAATGAACACAACAACATTAATTTTTTTTTAAAAACAATGACCATAAAATGAAAAATAAAAAAATGAAAAAAAATGAAGGAAGACATGGATGCCCAAGAAATATGGATAAGCTAGTGATGGTATGGAAGATGAGAAAAAAGATTTGAAAAAATAAAAACTATTCCTAATGAAGGTAAAAAAAAAATTAATACATGGATTTTTATGGGGTTTTTTTTTCCAAAATAAGTCAAATTGGGAGTGCCACATGGCAATTTTGCGTTGGTCTGAAGCTGTATCAAGAGCGCTTCACGTGCCCATATTTCGTGACAATATGAGTGGTGTTAAAATTAATCAAAATGGTTTATTTATTGAGAATTTAGATGGTTTCGTGGGATAATAGGACACCCGCAAAGTTAAGGTGTCTTTTTAAAAAATTGGGACAACTTCAATGGCGACTTTATGTCTTTTCTCTTGTATATATTGGAGATTAAGATTTCAAATGGGTGGCAATATCAAGGAACTAAACTGAAGTTTTAGGTCAAAGGTACCCCTCAAATAAAGTTCAGGATTAAAAAAAGGGCTCGGGTAGCACTTCGCCCGTTTGAAAGGTTTAAATTATTACATACCTTGGGGATAAGCCTATGAGTATCTAACATGCTAAGAATAATCTATTACGAGGTATTATAATAGCACAATGGTCGTATGTTAAGTTTTAAAGTAAAAAAAAATTGCGAAACTAAGGTCGGCAAAAGTTATCGAAGTTTCTTTAATAAAATTTTCTTAACTTTGGGTCAACTGTCTTGGATATTTTCTCCCAATATATAAAGAGTTACAAGGACCATGACCTATCAAATCTAAGGCCTACGAGTCTAGTTTACAAAATCCCGTATCCAACCGACATCGGTGTAAAAATTTATGAGGATTTTACTGCGGACTGCCTGGGTAGAATCCGAGTCGCGAATAGGGTCAGATAAAAAAAGTGGTATGTCGGCTACTCGACATTTCAACCCATAAAAACATTTATTTTCACTTCCTAAGCAGAAAGAAAGCTGAAGAGAGGGTTATGATGGAGTTCTTGCATGATGAAGGTTAATTTTTAGTGATTTCTACCATTAAAGGTTGCCCCCGTGCCTAGAAACGTAATCTCTACATATGACAATCATTTTCCTCTTCTATTAGTTGTGTTTGGAGCTAGTTTTTGAAGATGTAAATTTGTAGTTATTGGTGTTTCTTCAAGGTTTACACTTGGTTTGCTAAGATAATCATCTCAGAACTCTTTTATGATTAATTTTACGAAGTTCTACGGACGTTTCGCCAAGTTGAGGCCATATGGAAAATCTGTCGATTTAAACTCAATAATAGATTTTTTATAGGTGCGTACCAGTTGTGTATACATATAGTGTTTGCAAAGCTTAGGACGTAAGGAAAAACTTTTCTGAAGAAACTGCGGGCACTCGAGCGTTCATTGGAAAGGTATGTTAAGGCTAAGCTTTGTCCTTCATTTTAGCACGACTCCTAGGAAATTCCTAAAACGTCAAATGCGATATTTTGCTATTATCTTTCTAGAAAAAGACCTTCTATGAAAGGCATTGGGATCTCAGCTGAATTATTTACATAATTCTAGTATTTTGATATTCCACTCGTTCGAGTAAATAGGGTATTCGACATCTACATGTTATTTTATCGGTTTCGGTGATTATATGTCCATTTGTATGAATTCTTATTCTTCTTTCGGTGGTGTGACTTAAAAATATTACTTGAGACCTTTATTATTTGTAACCAACCCTCTTTCCCCACAAAAGTTTATTATGAAAAATCTTTAAAGTAACACACGATTTTCAAAACTCTCAACTATAACTTAAATGTTTAAATTATTAGAACACTTGATTTTTAAAATACTTTTTTTTATATATTAACTAGGAACTAAGTAAATCACCTTAAACTTGTTATGAACATCTTCAAGGTTAGGTTATCTTTCTAAAAGTAGAGTTAAGTTTTCGATCTTATTCGGAAGAATATATGAGATTCCATGAGATGGTTACATGTCATACGAAAGTGATTATGAGGTTATGAGAACAAGAGTACAAACGGGCCAAGATTGACAATATGACAACGGAAACATATATGTGTTATGAATCCATAACATGCTATGCATTCTACTCCCGAGCTATAATCGAAAGGTATGAGGCCTATTGCCTATATTTATACTTATGAGATACCGATGACCACAAGTTGGTGAATATGATGTCGGTTTGCTATCGGGAAGCACCACCATTACTAGCATTTGGTTTGGTATGCATGCATTTGTATCAATATATATGTATTCACGACATATGATTATACGAGCGTATACATGCATATTTAAATAGTAGGAGGCCAAATGTCACCCATGAAGGTTATTTGAGTTTCAGTTTCAGGTAGTAGCTCTATTACCCTTTTACAGTAGCTACTTATGATTCTACTTCCGCTTTACATACAATACATTTTTATTCGTACTGACGTCCCATTGACTGGGGACACTGCTTTTTGTTTCGTGCGAGCAGGTTTAGGGAGAGATTCTAATCGACCCACCCACTAGGATTCAGGTTCAACTATGAGTTGGTAAGGTCCATTTTATCATGGGGCTATCAGAGGATGTTTACTTTTGTTGTACAGTTTGGGTATAGTCGGGGCCTTGTACCAACATTGCTTATGTCACTTGTAGAGGCTATTGTGGACACAATATTCTGAATTTTCTTTTGTAAGTTTCAATCTCCAGCCCATAGGCTTGACATGTATATATATGTGTGTGTAAGTAGGTATGTCTTCAGTTGCGGCCTCGTCGGCTAGCTAGTACATCTTTATTTTTTGGCTTGTCTACCATTGTTTGTATGGGTTATTGTCATACAGGTCATGACCTTCATGGTCCAGGCTTCATATTTTAGATGTTGTTCTGCTTGATCTTTTTGTCTCACAATTTGGTTAGCTAGTATGTTTCAGTGGCTAACTCGATCAACTAGGTTATCGAGTGTCAGTTACGCCTCCTTTTTTTTGGGGTGTGACAAAATACTTCATCTATTGTCAAGACTTTTGCGAAAATTCTTTATGCCACAAGGCACAAATCGTATTTTATATCTTGCAGTTATACTTTCACACAATAATTTATTTGTATCCCACTAACATTATATCTTGATCCATGGACTATAAGACCAAAACATCACTTTTCAATGTGAAACATAATATACTTGAATTGTGCATTTTATTTGGCCAATCAATTATTTGGTCATATTATATGACTGATTTGAATTCAAGATCCTTGTTATCATCTGTAGCATTGAGCGCTACTTCATATCAAAGATACCATCGACGGTATTTTTACTCGATTCCAATACGACATAACTTATCAAAATCTCTTCATATTTCATTATTTTAGGTACCTGAATCTTTGTCAATGTTTTATGAAATGTTATGCCATCGTGCTCATTATAAAGAATTTCTCTCATTATCATGTCCGTCTTGATCATTTGCTCCTCTCCTTTCTTAAGAAGTTTTTCATTTGGAATCGCTTGGTCTGTCACGCTCTAGACGTACTATAGACTCTATCCTTCAAGGACATCTTATTGAAGCATTTATAGCTAAATTATAACATAGGGTCAGTAAATTCATCTGGCAATTATTTTATGAGAATGGGCATAGACCTCTTCCCTCCGTTGCTTACCCAATAGACCACTTAGAATAAATCGAATCGAAGGCGGTAAGCATTCTATAATCATTCCAAGTTTTTAAGGCTGTCCATTCTCTTTATGAAAAGCAGTAACATTATGCAAATAAATTATCTTTGAACTTCAAGTTCACATATTTTTACAGGATCTAGATAATTCATCTCATAATTTCCAGCTGCCAATCATCTCTCCTTCTAATGTTAGAAAATCTAACATTCACCCCAACCTCATTTGGGGGTCCATCTTGTGCGTAGTGGAGCAATTAAATCAAATACCGCACATTCAAACTTAAGATAAAAATTATTTGGTTCCTGACCCTGAACCAATTATGATGGGGAAATTTTGTTGTCTTGATGCATACATGTGTTGCTACATATTAAATAAACTTATCTCATAGCAAATCTTGTTTGGGAGTTTTGTTCTCATACCCATGGTGTAGCTATAATTGAGGCATACAATTTTTGTTAACCAACCAGTATTATCAATATAATTTCATAGTTTGGAACCGTGCTCTTAATTTAACAATTTGAGCAAACAATCTTATAGAAACCAATTTGTAAGTTGACAACAAAGCACATGTGACCAACCCATAGATGTAACTATCATATAGTTGTAAACGGTCCACATGGCAGATGAACATGTCCATATTCACCTTTCTATATGTTTCAAAAACCTCATGGAATACAATCCCAACATTAGCTGGTATAATGATACAATTATCATTTTATCATGAGAACAAGCAACACAAGAGAATTCTTGAAGAATATTTTATTTCTTCATCATATAAGCCACATGAATTCTCAATTATTTTTGCATCACGTTGGACCGGAATGACCAACCGGTCATGCCAACTGATCTTTATTTTTCTCAAACCTTTCGTAGATGTGAGTTGCGGCATATATCCAACCCATAATGATTTTATCATATCTTGACCCATTCTCTTTCGGAATGGTCGAGCATTCACGATACTTATCACAAGTCACATTCTCTTCAAGGAATGGACTAATCATTTATATGTGCTTCATAGATTTGCATTATAAGCACATTGTCATGCCTTTGAAATTCATCATATTTGCATGACCCACCTCAACATCACTTTGAAAGGTCAAATGTGCCACCCCTTTAGTTTCCTTTCTTTTGATGGGGGATTTTTATATCATTAGGTCGCACAACGACCACGAGTCCAATGACCTTTCATACCATTATGATGATAAGAATTACCTTCACATTTTGAAGGATTATTTCGAGAACCCATAATGTTCTTCATTTTATAATTAACACAATGATGAAAATTAATTATGTCTCTATTTATACATTCAATCACTTGTCTTCTTTCAGACTTATTATTCACTGCTATCACAATCATATGATAGAATGGAGCAATTGGGCAGATTTCAAACTTATCATGTACTGCTATCACATTCGCTTCAAGGAATGAATCAAATTCAATGGGACGAATTACATGGCTTATCGTCAAAGCCTTAGTCATCATTATATCATCACTATGGTGCATTGAGACTCAAACTCAATGTCTTACCCATATAAGGTGTGTTAGGCCATAATTCTATGGAACTTGAACCCAATATTTATCATCATGGTGCATCAAAAGTCAAATTGATGTCTTACCCTCTTGTTGTGATAGAACTTAAATCTATTGTCTTACCCTTAAACATTTTTTATTATGGTGCATCCAGACTTTAATCTGATGTCTTACCCTTTTAGTGCGATGGGATTTGAATCCACTGTCTTACCCTCAACCAATGGTATAATAGACCGAAGTACAGCATGACTCACCCTTTGAGTCTTTCAAAATAATATTCAAACTCGTGCTACTAAAACTTCATACCTTCTTCCATTTAAGAAATTTTGTAGAGGAAAGAATATTCAACTAGTAGTAGTATATGCCTTTGGTTCTTGGTCAATGTTAGTGACCAAAAACTATTGTATATTAAATCATAAAAAGATTCTAGAAAATACATACATGATTTTATGCATATAATAACTTGATTGCAATAGTTATCATTTTTCCTTCTTGATTCTCATAACGAGATCAACCAGAACACGAGCTAATGAAAAACTAATAAAAACTCAATCTCAATTGACTAGAGTCTCGTGCTGATAAGTTGTTAAACATATCTAATATGCTATAAACAATATAGACAAGATATATGGAGAGTACAATGTAGAGATCATCTTATTCAAATGTTTTCATGTCTCATGTGTCTCTTACAATGGTGAATGAACAATCCTATTTATAGGTTGAGAAGTCACTCCAAAAGTCTCCGTATTAAGTGTCATAATAAATATATACATTCTTATCCAAAAATGTTCATAGAACTTTGGGAATACAATAGCTGATAAGTATAAGTTTATGGAAAAACTCAATGGACAATCCACCTAGTTTAATGGATTTATAACATCAACAATTTAATATTTTTTTCGAAAAAGACACCATTGTCCAAATTTATTAGCTATAATAAATTCAAAGGTTTGGCCACAAATTTTAAAATACAAAAACACAACATAAATCAAATTGTTCTTCTTCTTTTGCATATTTTCAGAAAATAAACCTATAGAAGTAACTGTCACTAATATAAAATTGTTTATTCATTGTTGCTAGAAAATGCCATTAATCTTCCTAGCAGAAGTAACACAATCATCAAGTATCTCCTTTATTCCATATTTGTACACAAAACCTTTTTCAACCAACTTTTTTTATCCCCACTTGATTTCTCTCTTGGGGTCATTCAAGTACCTGAGATTGACAAGTTTAAGGAAAGGAAACTAAAAATCACATTTGACAAAAACTATCACATATATATTTAGGGGTGGGATGGTCAAGGGATGTGTTAAGAATATAATTAAATTAATAAAGTGTTGTTATCTCTAACAACTTCAGTTTTTAAGTGAGATGGTCACACACTTCAACATGTATCAGAGTAGGCAAAGGGCCTTAAAACGAAGAAAATGACTTCCTTAATAGAAATAGGGAAAATTGTGCATTATAGCAAACTATTAATTCAAATTAAATGTTATAGCTACATTTTCATTAAATTCTAATTCGTAACAAACACATTGTCATTCTCGCCTCACTCCCCTGAATTTCGCTCGCCACTCTCAATTCTCTCCCTCACTTCTCTCACTTTTATACAAATACAAATGTATAAATTGTGTTTGTGTTTGTATAAGCGAGAGAGATTGTATATACAAATACAAATACATATCTCTCTGTCCTATACACTTATAATTATACTAATACAACTCTCCCCCTGCACAGTTCTCTTTTGCCTTTCTCTCTCTCGCTTTATACCACAAATTATACAAATACAATGCATAATTTATGTTTGTATAAAGCGAGATAGATTTGATATACAAATACAAATATTTTAACTCGATTCAATTATATACAAATTCAAATTTTATGTTGATACATATACATAGTAGTTACATATATACAATTATCTAACCGATATACATATACAATTCACCTCTCTCCACTCTCTGCCCTGCAAACTTGTGGTTATAGAGAGTTGATATGATTTATGGTTGTTATTCCTAACATTTACACATAGAAATATAGAAAATAAGTTATATAAGTGACATTATGTTTATTCTATCCTCCTTACCCATCCAGTTCCCCTTGACCATCCCATCCCTGCCATCCCAAGGCCCCAATCCCCTTCCCCCCTCCCCCCTCATCCTTATAGGGTTTTATTAGATTACATATATATGCTTTTAAGGTACATTTTACTCTCTTACATATCAAATACTAAAATATAAGTAACAAACCAACTTACTTTCTAAGAAAATATTTTCCATGAAAAATATTCTCCTTCGTACCAGACACACATGACTTATTTTCCTAAAAAAAACCTTTTCCAACAATTCCAAAACATTTTCCCGGGAACCAACCACAACCTAATAATCAAATACTCCTTTAGTTTGTGATTAATGCTATCAATTTTTGTCCTTTTTTTTAATTTTCCACTCAATAATTGATATATGTGTTGGAGTCCGACAAATTCGGATTCACACACTGGCGGTCCCATTTCTAGGATGTATGCTCCTAATTGAATCATTTTCATTCCCAAGACTTGAACCCAAAACATTTGATTGAGTATGAAGGAAACTCAACCATCCCACCACAACCCAAGTCGGTTATCAAGGATGTAATGTAATGTAGAATGCAAGATTGATAATAACATCTTACTCTTGGTTGACCTTAAACTCTGGATATTTGTGTTGATAGTAAGTGCCAATCTCTGCAGTAGAAACAAATGAGCTAGCACACAAGAAACGCCCATTCAGAGAACCAACATTATTCATGAAGAACAAATGAGCTTCACACACATCTTCAATATGCACAATTGGAACTTTTCCAATAAGTTCCTCTAAAAACTTGAGTTTATTGTACAAATTCTCCTCTTGAGTGAACACTGACAAGAACATAGCAAAAGTTGTTGGGATATAAGGTAAGTAAGTGTGTCCACCTACAAGGCCACAACATAATGTAACCACCTCCAAACCTTCCTTCTAAGACTTCAAAATCTCTTTCTCTACTAGCATCTTTGACTCTGTATTGCCCTATAAATAAATAAATAAATAAATAATTAACCAAAATTTATGTTTTATGCAAGTTTCACACTGTAACTATATATCGATTGTTCGTTTTCTCAACCTGAATTATCACTACTTACGTATTAGTAAAATATACTTTGAAGCTGACTAGGATAATAATTTGTTCCATTTTCCTACATGAACTATCAAGATCTACTCAACTAGGTGTGTTTTAGTGTATATATATATATATATATATATATATGGTAATATACTCTTATATATTTATTAGTATTAATTAACTTTGGAATAAATGGTAAGTAATCTAGTATATCCACTTATATTATTAGAGTTTTTGACTAAAATCATCCCTGAAGTGTCACTTAAACCTAAAATACATCCTTTGTGTTATATAAGTGAACAAAACATCCTTGCATTATCCAAAAAATTTGCAAGATTCATCCTTCTGTCTATTTTTTTTAAGAAACTCACATCACCAACAAGAAAATGTGTCAAGTTGAATGAATATATGTACACATGGTTAAGCTAGTCAAGTCGGGTGATTTTTCTAATTTTTACAAATTGAGGATTTAAATCATATTCATACATTCAAATTCTTAATATTCTTTGTAAAAAGTATGGCCAATAATACAACCTCAGCTTCAAAATTTTCAAATAAAGTAATTATTTTTTTACTTTCATAACTAAAACACCTATGTAATTTCACTAAATTTCCAGCATTTCTATACATTGTATAAAATGTGAATTGCATTGTGTATATAACGTACATACATACTAAATATTTATTAAAGAAAATCTTTAAATAGTTGGACGTAATATTTTTAAAATGATTTTTTTTACATAATCTTTCTAACCGTCAGAACTTACTGTATAAATATTTCAAAACTTACGTATTGTTGCAAGTCAATTTACTTGATGATGCAAAAAATATATAAACTAACAACACACAAAATTTAAATTGTGAGAATGAAAGATTCATTTCCTATCCATATCCTTATTCTTTTTAGGTAATTTTGATCTTCTCGTCGTGGATAAGACATGATGTAACGACCTAATTTCCGTCGTTAGGGAAAAGTCAATGGAGAAAGAATTGGGGTAAGAAAACTTTTGGTAGTAACTTGGAATTTCCTAACCTAGTCCAGATTTGGACGAAATCAGAGTTAGTAAAGTCTAGGGAAATATGGTAACAACTGGGTGATTTAATTATGATTTTGATTATATGAATAGATAGCTAAGGCGTTAAGGAACTTGTATGACTTTACGGAATTGAATTCGGGCGAGTAGAGCTCCCGAAAATGATCTTACCATGAACGGGCGGTTTTTAAATGTCAAGGGTTGAAGGTGTGTTGTGAAATGGGGGCTTGGAATTCAAATTCCAGCATTTTGTCTCCGTGCATGCCGCTATAGTGGGATGGGTCCCTCCGTAGCGGGACAGACGTGACTTAAGTCGGAAATAAAATCCCAAAATGTTTATTCTGCATTTTTCGACTTTGAGAGCTAAGGAACGACCCCAGGAGATTTCTTGACAGTTTTCCACCATTCTTGAGGCTAAAGGTAAGGTTTTCACTCCCCGAATCAATTTTTCGATATGTAGAACTTAGTTTCTTGGGGGATTATTGTTGGGGAAGGTTTAGGAACTGTTTGGATGGTGGGAAAAAACCTTAATCTGGGTATGGGATCAAGGTTTGACATAGGGTTAATATTATTGACTATGATCCGGGTAATTGGGTCTTGATTGTTGATCCTTATGTATAAATTGTTGTTTGTAGACCTAGAACAAGCGGAAAGAATCCAAAAAGGGAAGATTTAAGTGTCTTAGGGGATTCAAGCTTGGATTTGAGGTAGGTGATTGTAACGACTTGGAAAATGATAGAATGAACTTGAGCCTTGACGTTTGGGTTAGTGGGAGCTTAGATTGATGTTTATGCTGTTTTAGAACTTAAATAGAGCAAGGTAGCATCCTAGGGTGCAAGCAAGGACCTAGGCTATCGAGCTAGCCTAGTGGACTGCCCAGTTGAACAGCCTTTGAGTAATCCCACTGGAACAGATGGGCAAGGGGCAGATTTTTAAAGTTACAACTTTTAGGGTCAACTTCAAATGATGATATCTTTTAGCTCAAAATGAATTAGGTGGACCATTACCTATCCAATTAAAGGTATCTGAGTCCTCTTTCCAACGCCACCGAGTTTGTCCTTTTTCGATCTCAGAGTAAAAAGTTATGCCCAAAATAGTGAAGCACGGTCTAAGAGGACGAACTTAGACGGGTTTAGTGAAAACTTTTAAGTTTAACTTTGTGGGTCCTTAATTCTTTTCCTAAGTTGAGTCCCTTTTATTCTTTACATTTTCTAGCAATTATAAAACCCTTTTAGACCAAAATTCTTCCATTTAAGTCACTCCAATTAGAATTAAAAAGAAACCCAACTCCTCTCAAATATTTCTCTCTCTACAATCCTCCATTTAAGAAGGTCAAGAACTTGGAGCTAGGGCTTGGTTTGAAGGTGATTTCTTCATCAATTTTCTTGGGGAATCTTAACAAAGGTATGGTGACCCTTGATCCTTGATCAATCTTTCTTTCAAGGAGTCCAATCAAAAGTGTTTCAAAGAACAAAAATCTCAAATTCTAATCTAAGCATGGGTTCATTGGCAAAACGTTTCCTAAGCCATTATATTGATGATTTAATGTTTGATTATTGTTTTTAAGATGTTTTTGTATGGAATTCCTTGAAGAACCCATGTTTTTCCCTAAATTCCTAAATTTGCTTATGAAGTGGGTCTTTTGCTTATGATTCAAAGTTTATGAATATTGTGTTTGGATTGGATTGTATTAGTGACTCTTATGATTTTCTACATCTATCTATGATGAA
>JAJOOE010059136.1:0-26687 GCA_036250405.1 Solanum raphanifolium
CAACTGCAAGTCTTCTTTTCCAAGCATACAATATAACTCTTCCCTTCATCACTTACTGAATAAATGTAATCAGTTGACGGGACAACCTAGAATCAATATGTAATTTCATTTATTCACTTCATATGAAAGCAAATACACTTTAAAAACTTAAATAAATGAATACATAATCAACTGAATATGACAAATATTATTTTTCTCATAAATTATTAACCTTTCTTCAACATACATACCGTCATACGCCCAGATTTTGATTCATTAAGCACAAGCATTTCCTGAAACTTCTTCCCAAGTAGTGTGAAAGTACATGATGCATTTTTTCGATTTGTGCAATTCCATCTAGCAAACATCAAGCGCACTTGTTCAAGAAAGTCAAATATTGGTAATTCTCTTGCTGCTACCAACGTCGAATTGATGCACTCTGCAATATTCGACGTCATCACCCAACCACGAGGAACTGGTGCATACAACCTTGCCCACTTCTCATATCCAACCAACTCCAAGTAGTTCTTCACCCTTACATCAAACTGCTCAACTCTTTTCATTAGCTTATCAAAATCAGTTTGAGTATACGCTTTTGCCATAGTGTAGAATACTTCACTTAATTGCTCATTTGCTTTTCGAAAATTCTTGCATACATTAGCCCACAAGTGCCATATGCAGGCGTAATGTTGGATATTGTTGTATACAATAGATACAGCCTTTATTATGCTATTATGTCGGTCAGATACCACACACATATTCTCTCTTTCACCATAAGCTTCTTTGAATTGTTCAAAGAACCATGTCCAAGAAGCATCATTTTCTGAATCAATAACTCCGTATGCCAAAGGTAATATATTCCCTATTATAATTTTAAAAAAGGGTGAATACCAAATAAATAAAATTATAATGTATTTATGTATCTAAAATACCTGCTCCATCCAAAGTGCTGGCTGATACGAATGCTCCAGTATATGTTGATTTAAGGTGGCTGGCATCTACAACAACAATCGGCCTACAATGATCAAATCCCTTTATAAAAGCATGCAACGCTATAAACACATACAAAAATTCGTTCTCAGGTGTTTTCTTCATTCGAATATGTGAACCAGGGTATGTCTTATCCAAGGTATACAAGTATCCAGGTAGCTTCCCATAAGACGCAGCTGGTTGCCCCATTATCGATTCTAATGCCTTCTCTTTTGCTCGCCATGCCAACATGTAGTTAATATCAATACCCAAGTCCAATCTAACGTCATCCCTGATATCATTTGGAGTGTACTTCCTCTTGTGATTTCTCAATTTAGGTGCGATTATTCCTCCAATCAATCCACTTGTTGCACGACAATCTGAATGCACCCCATCCTTTAAAGGACATGTATGTTCAGAGTTAAAAACTCTAATTCTGAACATCTTCGACTTGTTAATACTTGACGCTTTCATCAGCCATGGGCATTCTTTAGATTGACATACAAGAGTATAGCTGCGAATTCAATTTATATTGTTTTATTAGTTCTGCTTTGCATCTGCAAACATAACTCAATACACTTAAAATGAAACAAATTTAACAACAATTTACCTTATAGAGTTTGACCTCTCCACCAAGAATTTAAACCTTTTTTCGATTGAATACTTTTCCATCACATCCTTCAATGTCGACTTATCCATGTATATCTGATCAATCATTATCTCCTTTTGCGATCTGTTCGTAATTATTAAATCATTTCCAACATCAAATGCATCTACTGGTTGATCGCCAAACGTTGGGACAATTGGTAATGTATCATTCGTACCAATTAATTCTTGATTGTATTCAAGTTGCAACACATCACCTTCAATAGAAGTTTCTCCAGAATCAGAATATACTATATCAATATCAAAAATACTTACACATAAGGGATATACTCCAAATTGAGTGTTGATCTTTTTCAACTGAACATATACGCGCACACCCATGTCGTTACGTATTTCCATAGGCGTGTCGGTACCTTCGACAGTGTATTTGATTTTGATACACTTTTTTGTAAGATCGACGTTCAATTGTACCGAAATCAAATCAACTAAATCAGAATACGAAGCATATTCCTTCAACACTATCCCGTCAATGCTATATTCTACATAGCAATTCTCTTCGCTCCATTTTCCGGAATGCCGAATCAAAACTGTGATAGTAGCCATGGTTGATCGCCAAACGTTGGGACAATTGGAATTGTTTTTTTGCTTTTGGCGTGAAATGAAAAGGAAAGAAGGAACATATTTTCAATTTTAAACTGATCAGAATCCTATACCTTATAGGTCAGTTACATTTTTTAAAGTGCCAAATTAGTGGGTTTAAGGGCTGGAAAATAGCCTTGTCAGTTACATTAACTGACCTCATTTAGTGGGAGTTAATTTTGAATGTATTTTTGTATTAAAAAAAAATGAAATATTTATGGAATTTAGCTATTTTTTAACTCAAACTGTAGCTATTTTTTTTTAATATGATACTTATAGCTATTTCAATCTAATAACCCTAAAACTATAGTCATTTATGTAAGTTTTACATAAAATATTACCAATATTAGTTGTTGGGTTTTGAACAACCAGCCCGGAGAAAATACTAGTGAGGGCTGATTTGAAACTATTACAACTATTTTAGCCTTTATTGAAAGCATATTTCCATCTCAAATTGAATCGTTCAGACTTAATTTCTAATTTCTCTTTTGACATTTAAAACACTAATAAATACAATTAAAATTCATTGGTACAAAAAAGTAATCACTCTGGGACTTGAGTCTTCCCCTTTCATTGAACTTCCAAATCAAAGCAATCTATTCGAATAAATTACCACAATAAGATTTCAAAACTAACAACACCATATCACTACAGGTCTAAGCCTAGACCCAAAAACTCACATCGATTCTATAATCAAGTTATCCTAATCTTGATACCAACTAATATGTCAACTCTTTCAAGTTCTTTTCCAAATTTCAAGCCTAGGGTTTAGTCTCAATATCTCTAAATAACATAAATCTAATGATCTTCATATACTACAATACACCCACTACTATCTCAATATACCAAAACTTTAATCATAATATGATAATTATATAAAATTTGAAATCGAAACTCACTTAAGAAAAAATAATTAAACGTGAAACTAATAGGCAGAACGTTGTTAGGGCATTTATCCTATACTATAACATCCTCCAATCATTGGTTATAATTACTTCATGATTACTTACTATAACCTGTGAATAGTAACCGATATAATAATACTTAACATTAATTTGAAAAATCAATATTGCAGCAAACAAAAAGAAATCCAATTCACTACATACCAACATATAATATTATATAATACTACTTTCCTTCCAGAACAATGGACAACTTAACATATTTAGCAATATATTGCGTACTCAAAGAATCGAAATTTTGAACTTCTCACCTGAATTCGTTGTCGGCCGCCGCAGGTAGTATTCCAACCCTTCTTTTTTTATTTTTTTTTCTTCTGTGCGAACTGCTGCTGTTCACAACAGCCAGCAATATTTGCCCTTTTATTTCTATTTTAATTTTTATTTATTTATTTATTTATTTATTTATTCACCTTTTCTATTATTATTAGTAACAAAATAATCTTGTATTAAATCTGAAAATCATATCATTCATTCTTATAAGTCATAAATTATTTATAAAAGCTACTATAAAGGGTTAATATAAAAATAATGATTAAAATTCATAAAACCACTAACAGGGTCGTTACAGTTTTAAGGCGTCTTATTAAAATTGACTTTAGATTACTATTCGATTGTATAATTTGGTGTGACTTGAACTTTCATTATACAAGGTTAAAATAAAATAAATTTGAAGATGAACAAAATAAAATATTACCAATATTAGTTGTTGGGTTTTGAACAACCAGCCCGGAGAAAATACTAGTGAGGGCTGATTTGAAACTATTATAACTATTTTAGCCTTTATTGAAAGCATGTTTCCATCTCAAATTGAATCGTTCAGACTTAATTTCTAATTTCTCTTTTGACATTTAAAACACTAATAAATACAATTAAAATTCATTGGTACAAAAAAGTAATCTTAATTAATTCGCATTATTGTGCATTTGACATCTTTTGCATTCGTTTTTCTGATTGGAAGTTCTATGCCAATACTGTTACTTGTTCTGTTGTGCTATAATATCCAATTTAGTTGTTAATAAATGATACTAACAAAGAGAGAAAATACTTTTAGTTTGGAGGTTTCGTTCTTGTAACACAAGAGTATGATATGACTTCTAGCAAGAAGAGAACTAGTGTAACTCCACAATGCAGTATAGACAAGGCAACACACACTGCTTTGACCATTTTGGGTGAAACAGAGATATAAACATTTATTTTTATATATATGCTCTATGTCAATACTCCTTCTAAGTGGATGTATATATCATGTATACCATACCTCTTGTTTTACTCTCAAATCTCAAAAAAGATGCTCCCAGTCTCATATACATTTGCAGATTGTATATAAGATGCGTAGTGACGGAGACAAGATTTTTGTCAAAGGGGATTCAAAAAATTAAAGAAGCAAACACACAAAGAGCTAAAAACATTAAAAACTGTGGCTAACGAAAATTGAATCTACATCAAGAGAATTTGCACTCCCTTCACCATTTGATCTATGTTTTTTTGTTTGTGTCAAAAGGTCTAATGTATGTATATATATAAATAATAAAACAAAAATGTAACTCTATATGCACGATGTAATTTTCCAGCGAGGAGATTCGATCCACCACCTAGAGGCTAGATGTACACTACAACAAAAATAGTTTTTTAGTGGCAGTGCTAAAGTCTTTACCGGCATTAGTTAATTGTCATTGGATCCAATGTCGCTATAGACTTTAGCAACATTTACAAAGAGTGTTAATTGTCTCTAAAAGAACATATTTAGTCACAATTAAGTTATTGCCGTTAATTAATTAACGCTAAAGATCGTTTTTGGTTTAGTGGTATATGTGTCTTCAAGTGTGCAACCTTGTAAATTCAAGTAGATCCCAATCCATTTTTTCTATGATCTTAATTTTTGTTTATTGAGGAAGAATCCAATAACTAAATTACAGATTTAAATAATTGTTTGTATCTTTTGTCTAGCAAAACAGAAAGTCATCTTTGGATATTTTTTTTTCTGTTAAAACTTTCATCCATTTGTCTTTGGACTTTTGATGTCTGTCACAAACTCTGAGGGCAGTCAGCACCCTCTAATTGCCTTGTTCCTTTTCTCCACTACTCAAACTTGTACATGGGTTGTCTCCAATTATGCACAATTCAAGCCATGACTAATCATGTGATTTTTAGACTTTGGAGTACCATATCCTCTTTCGTACTGTGAAATTTTGGTAATTGGCATAGTAATAATTGAATACATGACTTTAATCAACATTGAATGTCATAACCTAAGTTGCTCGAACTCTTCAATAATGTTGTTGCATCCGTGTCAGATCCTCCTTAATTGCACTACTTTTAAAGGATCCACCACGCACCTGATAACATTTTTTGGAAGAGTCCGAGCAACATCAGGTTAGAACCCTGACATCTTTGAGTATAAGATATAGTTATGATTGTTATATGGGGATAGAAATTGTAGTACTCTAGTTAAGGATGGAGCTAGTAACCTATATACAGATTCGACCAAACTAGTTTCTTTTGTTCAAATACGGAACCCTTATATATTACTATCATTTAAAATCGTCATTCTAAAATTCAGAATTCATAAAATTAAAATTCTAGCTCCGCTACTGTCTGTGGTAGTTGCAACTCTATCATGTACTATTTCTTATGTCATGTACTTGTGCTGGTTGGGCAACTTTATATACTAAAGGTTCTTTTTTGTGCAGAAGATAGCCAAAGTTAGGAAAGGTCCATAGCAACAAAAGTGTGAAGCACATGCTTTGCAGGTGATGGTCCCTCATTGATGATGAAATTGCATCAATGGCCTAAACTTTAGGTCAAAGTAAATGGAACCCACCTGCAGTTCACATTTTACATCCAAAAAGGTCCCTACTACTATTCCCAAAAATATGATGAGTGTTAATTATATAATTTTCCCACAAGGGAGCAAAATGGTCCGTATGCTGTACTTGTCATTACATGATATACGGCAAAATAAAAAACAGACCTGCCATTTGTGTGGCTCTCATGCCCCCTGATAATTACACTACTGAAAACAAGAATCTTGTGGGATGATTCATCGTTTAGATTTTTTCATACTTAACCAGAAATTTCAAATTTGAGTCGTGTTATTGGAAAACTATTTGAAGGTAGAGTTTTACAACTCTAGTTACAACAAAAATCCACAAATGATACATATTTGATTTCTACCTCCCTATTATATTCGAAGGATCTTCAATTTAAGTATAGCTAAACAAAGTAAATATAAAAAAAGGGAAAATAGTTAAAATTGCCCTTGAACTATCGAAATAAATCATTTATACGCTCCGTTACATTTTGAGATAAAAAATATCCTCGCTATTATCCCTAGAGATCACAAATATCCCTCAAAAGTTAACAATATAAAACATTCACGCTACTTCTTAATTATTCTACCTAATACAAATCTGAATTAGTAGAGTCGCGGTAAAATTGAGAGTTAGAGCTAATGACTACCTAAAACCAAAAATAATATAGTACTGTAGTACTTAATAATGGTGTGTTGCTGTGATTTTTTGAAATGATAAATATCTTATACAGAAAATAACGTGCAACTAAAGTACCAAAATTGCTTTATTTGATCATTGGAGAGAAAAATTGCGGCCTACTACAGCTAATGCAAATGGTACATTATTATTAAGGTACATTTCACATCAATCTTTCCATCTGTCCTTAGGCTTGATCAACACCTCATATTTTTACACATCTTATCTCCTAAAATGCTCAAATCTTATTCATTTTCCATTTGAAATTAAAATTTGATTGTCGTCTTCATGTTTTGGATGGTTAAATTTATCTTTCAGCTCATTAAATTGCTACCTAATGCTTGCTTAACATGTTTTTTTTTATTCAACAAGGCGATCTGCAAATCACACATGAGATGTAACTTGCACTAGTCAAATCATATGCGACAAACTCAACTCATAAGACATTGAGGAGGATCGATACCAAACCACCCTCCAATCAATGTCAAGGCCAAAATTAGAGAACTTTTTCGCTTAAATTAATGTATCCAAGTGGTTAACGATTAATCATGAAATCTCAAATTAAAATTTTAGCAAAGGCTAAGGCACTTGATGATCTATTTCATATGTCGATAAAATTATTAATACAAATTAACTGAGAAATCGAATATAGTTTTAGATAACTATTATTGTCTCTATAATAATGTTTGTCGGAGGAGTTGGAAATATGAAAGAGAGAAGAAAAAGAAGGCACGTGGATGGACATGAAGGTTTCGTTTGGGAGTTGTACTGAGAGAGAGAAAATCATACGGAAAATCTTGGGAGTTTAATGTGGGTTTGTGGGCCCAAAAGGACGAAACCAAACAAAAGAAGAATTGGGTCTCTACTTCTTTTAGGAAACACTTCACGCTATGCTAAAAGGTTCCTCCTCCTTGTCCAGATTACGAGTCTGTTTGGATTGACTTTTATTTTTTTTACTTATAAATCAAAATAAATTTATTTTTAAAATCAAATACCTATGTTTTTATTTTTAAATTTATTCAAATACTTTAAAACCATTTTAACTTAAAATAAACCCATTCAGACAGATTCTTACCAAAAAAGTTGAAAGAGGATTATATGGTATAGGGGCTCAGTTTAGTTTGGGGGGACCTAAAAGGGGTATGGGGGTGGAAGAACGAGATAAGGGGTGGGTGGTGGGGGTGAAGTCCCTTTTCTTTGCGTGTATAATTCATTGTACATATTATTTATCACTCAGATCTTGGGAGAGAAATTCTGATTAGTCGGATTTCAAAGAGGATATTAAATATCAGATGAAAAACCTGATGAATATAATTAATCAGATATTGTGAGTATATATAAAAGCCGACAACGACTGTGCAAAATTCTTGTTATGCTACTTGCATGCTAGTATGTAAACATATACAATGTATATAGTCTATGATTAAAAATGTGTGGTTCTCTAAGAAGAAATCAAGTTAGGATCACAAGAGGAAATTATTTGATAAATCATGTCAAACCAATAATATACTAATGCAGTGCTACACTATGTTGCTTAGATTCTTTAAATGTGTGGTTGGATGCATATTAATTTGATTTTTCTCAAAATTGAAGCAATTTTAGCAAATCTGACACAATTATAATTATTATATTTTTAAAGAGTCTAAGTTATAACATATAAAATAATCACATGAGAAACCAAATACGACAGTGATGATACTCTATACATAGATATCTCCAAAGAAGAACAATTGGCAAATGGCCGATGGGGTCAAGGAGCAAAGCCACGTGGGTGCGAGGGGTTCATCTGGACTTGTAATAAAAAAATCGTACTAGCTATACATATACTAGTATTATTGTTTATATATGTTTTTTTCTGTGTTTATTTCATTATATTATTTAATCCCTTGACGGAAATTTTGGGTCCGCCAATAGTGGGGTGTGTCTTTAAGCACAATCCTAGCTAGGGTTCGATTGTAATAGAGAGTAGCACCAATTAATATGATGAGTTCCAGCTGTAGTCGATTGAGTAATGAAGGAGATTGATTGGATAGCTAAGTATAATTTAGGGTTTGAAGTTTGAAGCTTAATTAGGATTAATTTAGGAATCATGAGCAAATTGCAAAAGTTGATGGAATCCAATTTCAAGCCATTCTTTTTTGGTCTTTCTTGAGCACAAATCTGAATAAAGTGTCTTATCTACTACTCACTATGTACTCTTTTGCCCATAAATCATGATTAGTTAACTAAACCTATATATACTAATGCTCCTTGTATATAGGTACTAAAGCTTGTCCTTTGGTTTCTTTATACTAATTTTAGCTTAAAAGCAACAATTCTCATTGGATTAACATCAAATCATTGTCCCTAATATAGCCCCCCACTCCACCCCACACACTTTTTGAAAACTAATGATAAAAAATGAGCATGATATTAATTAAGCTCTCTCTATATGTGAAATCTGAAAAATAATCGAAATATATTACCATTGTATTATATTTGTGCATAAGATTGTTTATTTGATAATTTGACTCCAACTAAAACCACTAATCTATTCTCTTCCATCACTACAACAAAAACAACTTTTAGCGGCAATTAAGACGCATTAATAAAGAGTGCTAAAAGTTTTAACGGCATTAGTTAAGTGTCATTAGATCAAATGTCGCTATAAAGGCTTTAGGGACATATATAAAGTGTGCTAATTACCGCTAAAAATACATATTTAGCGATAATTGAGCTTATCCCATTAATTATTTGCCGCTAAAGATCATTTTTGATGTAGTGCATCCACTATTGATTTGTCTAGGAGTAAAACAACTCGATAACACAAAAGATAAGATTTTGTCATCGTGGAGTTAATCAGTAAGATGTCGGAGAAGGAAATATATACAAGAGCAATATACTAGATATATAGGATGCGTATTCATTTTAATTCCCGAGCGATAACGATAACTAGGTGATCGATGCACCATGCAACTTTATATACTCCTACCAAATCTTACTATATATATGAAGGAGCTAGCTACTAAGCTTCTTAAAAGTAATCAGTGACATTCTAATCGTATAACGATAAATTTTACTGTTGCGTGAAGCCTCCACTTTAACTCTAGTCCTGTTCCTTAAAGGAATTAAAAAAAAGGAGCTAAAATCAGTACTCCTTTTAAGTCATTTTCAATCTAAAAAGATGATGTTGATACTTTAAAAATACCAGTGAATTAGAATATAGTACTGATTCATATCTACATTATATTGATGTGAAGGACCTATTAAGTATAAATTGAGAATTATTCTTCACCAGATGTCTCAAATTCGAGTTTATCTAGGTACGAATTTGGCTTTGCTAGGGAGCACTTTATTCTCCAATGTGAAACTTTCCGGCACGAAAACAAATTTAATCAAACTCTAACATGAATATTGGACATTAGGTGGTAAAAAAGAAGAAGTATAAGTTGAGAATATGAATTATAAACTCTGAAACAATCAATATTAGGTGAGTTCCCTAGTGGTATGGCGATTTTATTTTATTCTCCTTACAAATCTTTTACAACTAGTTAATATCATATCACGTTATAGGATGAAAACTTTTTGTGGATGGGACAATTTAGAGGCAATTCTTAAATATATACTATGTATTTTTAAAACAACTTGTACATGGCATTTTTGGCAATGCCAAATTTTTTAGATACATATTAGGAGAAACAAATATCAATAAAGAATAAGTGAAGAAAACTAAATTTTAAGAAATAAAGTGAGAAACTTTTTGAAGGTGCCAACTAAAATATTCACAGGAAGATTTGATTGATCATACTCAAATCAGAAATATAAAAAGAAGTCTTATCAAACAAGTGTGCATATTAAATTGATTTATTGATGATTTTGAGTGTACTTTTATTGATCGATCATGTATTCCAACTTCCGACTTTATGTTACGTGTACTGATATGAAAATAATTTTGATACCTTTAGCTATATATGTTAAATTGATCAATAACACATATATGTAACTTTCAATTTTCATAGTGAACTTGTTATCATAGTCGTCAACAATAACATATTTAGTGAAAGACTATAACTGATTTTGAGTATGCATGGTAGATTATATTTCTATCTCATAGTGATAAATAAACTATTTTTAAAAGATCCTCAGCTCGAGTATAACATATCAAAGTTGATATGAATAAGAAAAAAGGACAGTGAAAAATAAGATTAAATCCCTCAAAAAACAAGACAACACTGCATATTTCTACCCTAATACGCCACACTTTACACTCCACAATATTGATATGATAGCCATGTTATATATAAATTATTTACAGAGTGAATCTAATAAAACTTAAATTATATATCGTTAAATATCGATTTCTTTCTTTTCTATGGTACTAAAAGAAAAGATGTAACGTAACTCCATATTTTGAGCATATACTAAAACGTCTATTTCTTCATCATGTCCACCAACAAAGCATTTAATTAAATCTCCTTTATAAATAGAATCTTTAATTTCATAAAAGGAAAGATATGACCTTTCTGCCTCCATCTTACCACACCATAAAAGTATTTTTATTTTTTGCATGATAAAATTAATTAGGAGTATCTGTTCCCTAATCTTCTATGGAATCAGTACTTAATTAAAATCTATAAAAATGTGGTGATATATTCTCTCCTTTATTTCCCCCCAAGGGCAGAGGAAAGCTACCAATCGAAAAAAGTAAACTGACAGAACATGTTCTTTGCTCCCCATTATTTTGTCTCCCTTCACTAACTAGCTAGCTAGGCTCACTTAATTAAAATATATTTACTTTTTCCCATCAAATTTATGTGATGTTATTCAACTTGACATGAAATTTCTTTTTTATGTTTGTTGGGATTTTTCGTTCTTTCGATCAAGATCAGTTTCACCTAAGGTCATGATCTAGTCATGATGAGCTAGACTGAATAATTATGACATTATTTGGTTTGAACAAAGTATGAGAAAGAAATAAAGGTTTTTGATATTTGTAGATTAAATCAATTCATAGATATATCTATGACTATAAATCATTCTATTAAGAATAAAATAAATATTTTAAAGTTAAATTGTTACTTCCTCTATTTTAATTTGTTTGACCTATTTTGAATTGACATGAAGTTGAAAAAAAAAAGACTTTTGAATTTTGTTGTCTAAAATTAAAGATATGTTATATATCAAAAAAATTTAATCATGTGTACTTAAGCATGTCATGTAAAAAAGTTAAAATTAAAGAGTTGCTAAAAACGGAAAGGGTGATTCTTTTTTAAACGGATTAAAAAGAAGTAGGTCAAATAAATTGAAACAAAGAGAATACTAAATATAAAATATGTCATTCGTTTTTAATTTGACTAAAAGAATGTGTTATATTAATTAGGACGGATGGAATAAAATTATTTTACTTATGCTCAATATTTAATATCCAAATTGAAATCTGATTTATCTACATTTGCATGACACTCATTAAAAGAATTTTTATAAATATTTATTGATTTGAACTCGAAATTTCTGATTAAGAATTATTATTTACCCCATCCCACCATCACCATGACTCCCTCTACTTAATAATTACTAATTATTTCGATGCTCGACATAAGAGAACTTTTATTCTTTATGTTATTGTCATTAGGTCATTTTCATTTCAATTGTCTAATCAAAGTAAAGGGAAAATATTTAAAAAGTCTAGCAACTTACGAGTTACGAGGTGTTAGATCTCGATAATCAAATAAATAAAAGATATTAAAAACTACAATCAAGAGTGATGGAAGTCGATAATCAAATAAAGTTTTTTTTTCCTATTATAAAGTAATCTACGAAAAATATTAGTACAATATTTGATAAAAAAGGATAGTTTTATAAACTTCTTTTTAAGTTTTAGTGCATCACTTTAGTCGCTATCGTAGTTTAAGATAAAAAAAATTTATGTAAATTTTCTTCCTTTTACCTATTTTTCATTAATATAATAAAATACATTTTTTTTAATAAATAGGGGGGCAGAGTAAAGTTTAAACAAGTAAATTTGAAAAGAATCGCAAGAAAACAAAAAAAAAATAACGCAATTTCAATTTCCAAGAACCCACAAAAAAAAAACAAGATTGAAAAATGAAAGAAAAACGTGAACTCATTTACAAGTTTTGATCTGATCACATATAGGGAAGAGGTTTTATATGCATATCCTTATTTTATTTTGTTATTTTCAATTATTTCTAAGCCATACTATTTATTTATTTTAAATTATAAAGGATTATTATCTTCTTCTTCTTTTTTGGAAAAAGTTCTTATAAAATTATTAATTAAATAAGAGACTATTTTAGCATAGCCGTGTCATAATTTATTGTAGTGATAATAAATAGATTAAAAAATTATTACAAAAGATTAAAATAATTTAATAACATAAACGATGAAAGAGATTTCGTGTGATAGAGAAAAATCTTAAGGAAAATCTCTAAAATCAATCTAATAACATTTTCTGTATAATCTGCTACGTAGTGTTGATTCAATTACAAAGTATAGCTAGGTTCTTCCCAAAGTGTCTAAGTATCTACTTGAGAAATAAATTTTTTGAAAATGAAATTAAAGATATAGTAGTGTATTATGTTTGATTATATTTTATAAAAAATGATAATTCGAAATAATGCTCATACTTAATTGTATTTAAATATAACTTCAAAAATGAGAAAAGAGTTGAAAATCAGGTTATAATCTCTTTTATGAGAGCAAGTAAGTTTAATTCTAATTGAATTGCCTCTTGCTATTTTGATCAATAACATTTTTATCGACATTCTTCAACAGATAAAAGCTCAAGATCCTCAATGTCTTGCATAATATTAAATGCAACGTTATACGCCATTCACTTTTTATATATAGCTTAAATTAATTTTAATTTATATCACGTAAGATTTATTAATAAAGAATATTTCGTATACCCCATATATTCTTTTTATTTTGGGCAGAGAATGTACTACACATTAGAATAAGCTTATATAGGTGGTGCGTTATATTTGTCATTATTTAATTAACTATATTGTAATTATTATGTGGAAGAATATTTTTAAGTCTAATGATGAGACTGTTTTCTTGTATGGGCAGTCATTTGATTTATTAGCCTACAAGGTAAGAAAACCTGCATATAAATAAATAATAATCAGAATAGGATATTATTTTTGATTTGATGAACTAGATAAGGATAACACCTGTTATTACATGTACTTGTGAAAAATTAAAGTTGATTTTTTGGAGGTACAAAAAATATCTTAGATATTTAGTAGAACTTTCAAGAATTTGATAGAGTAAATATCTTTGATATTTATACTTAAGAAATATCTAGATGTTCTAGATAATTAGATATTTATAGTAAAGTATAGAATAATCTAGATTCTTGTTAGATAGTTAGAAGATCTAGAATAATTTCTAGAAGCATCCCCACACTAGTATAAATAGGGGTGGCCATAATCATTTGTAACTAATCCAAGAGCAACTCAAATCAAAGAGTCTTCTTCCATAAACAAGTTCTCCTTTCTAGCTTCCTCTTCTTTAATTGAATCTTCCAATCTTAGTTAACGATCTTGGGCTAGCAGATGATTTTTCGAGTATACTTTTCTTCTGCTATTCTCTACATGGTATCAGAGTCATAGCCGTAGATTGGCTTGGGGGTATTATTTCAAGATCGGATTGGTGAAAGATTCAACTAGTTTGTGTAGATGGATTTTAGCGATCGTGTTAATGGACTGGGGATGGAGTTGTTGAATCAGTCCAATTACAAGGTATGGAAGACATGTATGAAATCATACCTTGTGGGAGAGGATTTGTGGGATGTTAATGGAAATGACACAAGTCCTCCTACTGACGGACCGGAAAATAGTTGTGCATACAAGAAGTGGAAGCAGATTAATGCGAAGACAGAGTTCATTCTAAAGAGGACAATCTCCTCTGGTTTATTTGATCACATTATAAAGTGTAAATCAACTCATGAAATATGGAGGACCCTCGATCGCTTGTTCAACAAGATGAATGAAGCTCGGCTGCAAAAATTGGAGAATGAATTGGCTAACACCACTCAAAGTAATCTTTCTATCTCCGAGTATTTTTTAAAGATTAAGAACTTATGTTCTGAGATAGGTTTATTGAATTCGAAGGAGGCTATTTCTGAAGCACGAATGAGAAGAATAGTCATTTGTGGGTTGAAACTTGAATATATTCCATTTGTGACGTCGATTCAAGGATGGGCTCAACAACCATCCTTGAAGGAGTTTGAAAATTTATTGTCGTCACAGGAACTACTAACCAAGCAGTTGGCTAGTGTATTTGTCAAAGAAGGAGAAGAAAATGCTCTTGTAGCCAACATGAGGAACTTTAAAGGAAAAATGAGATATATGCCACACTTTCGATCCTCAAGTGGTTCAAGCTCACCTGGAAAGAAGGAAGATCCTTCTAACTATTATGGTAAGAATCCTCCCAGATGTTATCGATGTGGTAATGTAGGACACATAAAAAGATATTGCCGAGCCAATGAGAGTAATATGGCTCAAAAGGTTACTGAAGAAGAAGAAGAGTGGGAAAAGTGTTTAGTAGCTGAGGCTCGAGCAATAGACGCTATGGTTTCTCTCAACCTTGAAAGAGATTGGATCGAGGATTTAGAATATAATGCAGTCGACCATGTGGAGAAGCAAGACACTGATGTCATCGAAATGAAGCAAGAAACTCTTGAAGATGTTCATACTGGTGACATGATAGCTTCTATCAAAGAAATCAAGGAAATAAATTCTGAACAAACAGTGCCTGGAGCTATATATGCCGATGGTGACCTTTATGGAGAAAGTATTGAGAAAGATGTATGGGAAGTTGAAGTCTCTAATCAATCGTTAATCATATCGAGGTCAGTAACTAACTTAGATCAAACATTGGAAACAAATGGAGAAAATGATGACCAAATAGAGGAAGAAGTTGATATTGCAGTCTCAAAGACAAATGCTATGATTTTGAAAGCTCTGAAGCTGTCAAAAAATCTATCGAGGAGATGATAAAAAAAAAATGACAATGGATCCTATGTTGATGTTGAGACTTCACTGGAAATTGATAGTGTTTTTCTAGATAATATAGTTGTCGAGAAGCGAAGAGAAAGGGGGAGTTCAGGAAATCAGCAAGGAGATAATTTACGTGGATCTTTTGATAACGAAAAATCTTTATCATTTGAAGAAGCAAGAGGAGTCCGAAAGAAATTGCCAAGATTTTCACCAAGATGTGGCTCAAAGCTCCGTTTGAGCTCCTCCATGACAAGTGTGGGGTAGTTTCCAAAAAATCACTTTAAGGGGGAGTGTGAAAAATTAAAGTTGAGTTTTTGGAGGTCCAAAAAATATCTTAGATATTTAGTAGAACTTTCAAGAATTTGGTAGAGTAAATATCTTTGATATTTATACTTAAGAAATATCTAGATGTTCTAGATAATTAGATATTTATAGTAAAGTATAGAATAATCTAGATTCTTGTTAGATAGGTAGAAGATCTAGAATAATTTCTAGAAGCATCCCCACACTAGTATAAATAGGGGTGGCCATAGTCATTTGTAACTAATCCAAGAGCAACTCAAATCAAAGAGTTTTCTTCCATAAACAAATTCTCCTTTCTAGCTTCCTCTTCTTTAGTTGAATTTTTCGATCTTAGTTAACGATCTTGGGCTAGTAAAAGATTTTCCGAGTATACTTTTCTTCTGCTATTCTCTACAGTACTGAGTAAAATAATGGACTATACAGTTTGTTGTATGTATATTCTCATGGAAGCAATGTACGTACTGAATACTAATTGGTTGCAACTTGTAACTCATTGTGTATACTACGCTCTTTGTTTCAATTTATTTGTTTTAGTTTACTTTAAGTTAGTTTTAAAACACATCTTTTTTTATTTGCATAATTTTATAATTTAACGTTTTACATGACATATTTAAGATTATAAAAATAAAAGACATTTTGATATATTCTACATATTTTTATTTAAAATCATAAAAATAATATTTATTTATTTTTTACAATTTTGTACCACGTTAAATCGGAGAAATAAATTGAAACAGATGGAGTAATATTTAGCCGAGAGAAAGAAAATGTATCATTACAACACACACGAGATTTTAATACTATATATAATACTTCCGATGCTAAAAATTAAAAAATAATTTATCACTTAGTATAAATTTATCATTATTATTAACTATAGTCATTTTTTAAAACATTGCATTTATTATATTCATTAAAGGGTGATTTAATAAAATTGATATTTAATATATTACTCCTTAAAAGATATGTGAAGGCAATATTAAACAAATAAAAATAAATAAAGAGAGTATGATAGAAATTATTTTGTTTCATATAAGAGAAAATGTAATTATTTTGTTCCACATTCTTGTTTGATATAATATATTTAAAGACTTTCATCAACATTTTTCTTTTGATTATATGATTTTCTTAATAAGGTGAAAATAGAACTTACACGCGAAATTCCCTTGTGGCATGAATTGTTCCTCACGCTGTTTGAAATATCTCAAAACTTGGGGCAGTAATTAAGTGAACTGAGTTAAATTTGAACGGATTATAATAAATTAAGATAATAATTGAATCAAGATTCAATCCAATTCAAATTTATTTATGTCAAAATGGGTTGAGTCATTAGGTTATAAATTACAGTAGTTAAGACTAAACCCGATTCAATTTTTACGAAGCTGAATTGTTTTATTTGTTCTTTAAGTATCTAATAAAAAAAATTCTTTATTATGACTATATACAACATATCAAATAAAAAAAAAATTAAAAATATTTTAACATGTTTTTCATGAGCCAATTAAAATTAAATATCAACTCAACTTTTAATGAATTGAATGAGTTAAGCTAATGAATAGACGATTGAACAAATTAGACGAGTTGGGTTTGATTTTGACATCGCTGCTTAGAACAATAGACGTAAACCAAAACCTTTATTCCTGAAAAAGTGCCAGACAGAAAATGACAAAAATATATAATAAAAATTGGATAAAAATATATTGTGAAATGTATTATCCCAACCCTTATTTTCCAACAAAATAATTTTTAGGAAATTTTTTTTTAAAAACCAAACACACCCTTATATCAAACACAGGGGCATAGAGGTAATTTTAGCTCAGAGTGTTTTAAGGTTCACACCTTCTATCCCTTTAACTGAAAACGACTGCAAGCAACCTGTGGTCTACCTGTATATATATATCCCTCTCACATTAATTAATTAACATATATCTAATTAATCAAATAATAAAAATTATATATAATCTATTAAAATTTAATATTATAAAATATAACTTATTAAATCTTAAATAAGTTATTCTATTGATCAAAACTATTGAATTATATCGAGACTAGCTCCACCATATAATATATAAAAAAACCAAGAGTGTCCCTCTATATAAATGAGATATGACGCGCAAACACCGACTCAAAAGTGCTTTTATTTTGGTTGTTTTAGGCATTTGCTTCTCTCTTTCTCTACATCTTCCTTTTTGCCTTCAAACAAACAAAAAATAATTTTAAAAAAATGGTGGATCTTCAGAAAGTATGCTCCATGTGCGGCGACGTTGGCTTCCCGGAAAAGCTCTTCCGCTGCTCCAAGTGCTACCACCGTTACCAACACTCGTAAGTAATTCTCACAATTTTTAGTTTACGAGTTTTGAATCATAATTTCTTTTTTACTTTTTAAATTTGCATCAAAGCTATTGAATTCCGTTGAAATCTGCATACACATTCATGTCAATGATGACCTTTTTCACAATTGATGATCAATTCACCAATCATATAATTTATTTTTGTTATACTAGATGAAATAGTAGTACTTTTCTTGTAACCACAGTTTGGGTTAGTGTTGGGTCAGTCAGGCTTTTCATTAGAGTCTTTTTGACTGATTTTCTGTCCGTATTATTACTCCATCTATCATTTTTTTTTAACTTTCTTGTTTGTGGCAAACCAAACATGACACTCATCCACCCACCGCCACCATACACTATCAGAGGGAACAAACATCCTACCAACAATTTCGTACTAATTATTTCTCATGATCTTCTACAGATTAATTAATTTTAAGTAATAATTAATGATTTATTATTATTAATAATTTATGTAATTAGGTCATATAGTATATGTTTCTAACTTTTCTATGAATCGTTTAGTCATGTCAGAAATTTACCTATCACTAGAAAAGATTACTTCTGGTACTACTTTTTATGTTTTATGATAATATAGTACGACGCAAACTTAAATTGAGTAAAACAAAGGGTCTTTTGATCAATCAACGCTTTGAGTCTGCGAATTCATACCGCCGATCCTGATCAAACATTATTATTGTTTTGTATGATCATGATTATTAGGAGTTAATTAGTCATGCATATATAACTTGAATTGTAACAAGTAAAAGATGGAGAATTTTGAACTCATAAAATTTAAATTTTGAATTCGTATCGGAGTTTTACAGGTATTGTAGCAACTACTATAGTGAATTGTCAGAGGGAATAGAGGTGTGTGATTGGTGTCAAAGTGAAGAAAGAAACAGCAGTTCAAGGCGTGGAAGTTCTTCTAGGAAATCATCAGCTGAAGGCATCATGATGAGTAGCAGCAGATCAGAATATCCAGGTGGCGACAAAATCAAACAGCAAAACCATGATCATCATAATCACAGAGAAGAATCAACGGCTCATGATCAAAAACCAAAGAATAATCATGGTGGTGCACCTTCACCTCGTACGTCCACCCGTAGGTACAAACTTCTTAAGGATGTCATGTGTTAAATTAAAAGGAAAAATAAATAAAAACTTTTCATGTGTTAATATTATGTTTATCTTCTTCCTTATGGATAATTGTAAGTTTTTTTTCTCTCTTTTGACTACTAGAGTACTACTTTTATGGCCCTATGCTACCTACCTAGCTAGCTGAATAAGTTCTCAATGTAGCGTACCCTCTCTCTATATATTATATGTACAAATTAGTAGATGATAATTATGGGTTTACCATAAGCTAGCCTTCAATTTTCTTATCTAATTTCTTAACTTATCATCAAAAGGTTGGTTGCGGTAGATTAAGTTGTTCGTTTTCTATTTACATATTTCAAGTTTGAACTATGAATATATAAAAATTCTTAATAAGTAGCACTATTTGCAAATGGGCTACCCGATGTGAATTTAGATTAGTTCGAGTATATTTAACATCGATGAAACCCTCCAAAAAATCTAAGTTGTTGACTTTTCTAATTTTGCCTAATATCTTTCTTGATGTATTTATCACTCGGATTGAGACTTGCATGACATAATCGTGTAGAAATAGTAATCGCATCATTGTCATGATTTAAATTACACAGATAAAATTTTCATGATAACAAAGGCGGATCACCTTTATCAGTCGAGGTTCACGTATACCTATTAACTTCGAAAAAAAAAATAGAAATTAGTATATTATTAACAGTGCGTTTATATATAAGGAGCATATGAGTGCTCTTGTGCGGCTGGTATAGAGCAAAGGATCCACCCCTAAGACCATGACTCAAATCTAGCTAGAGCGCTATGCTATTTCATTTCATCATATTTGACGCGGCAGAAGTCTTCATGTCCTAAAGTTTAAATTTCACAATAACTATTTCTAAATTAAGGGAACGCAGAAGGTTAGAAAACAAGAATCATAACGTAAAACATTTGGGGGTTACAAATTTCTTTAACTGATTCAAAATTTAGACGATGTGGGTATAAGTAGTATATCTAATGATATTTTTATTCATCTGTATAAAACGTGATGAGTTATTTTTTTTTTTACCTAAATATACAAAGACTTAATTTGTGTATACATCACGGTTATAGAGTAGGGATTACTTAGTTGATATAGTAGGGTTTGTATGGTAGGGGCTGGAGATTTCGTCTATATGTGAACGCACAACTTGATAGATGTCTTTGATGGGGGTAGGGGGTAGGAGGTGGGGATAAAGTTGCATTTTTTTTTTTCGTCCGGTGTCTGGAACCTATATTGGAGAACTGACTAAAATTCTGATTGCGTAGCACTTTCAACATGATTTTTTTTATAACCAAAGCTTGAACTTGCAAACTCTGATTAAGGATAAAACAGTCACACTACGACAATCCAAGTTGGTGGGGCTAAAGTTGCACTTGTACACTCTATTAGTTGAGTTTCTTAAGGAGAATTGAATGCGCCTTTGATTCCTTCTTCCATTAGTATTCATAGTACCTAAAGCTCATAACTTTTTTTCCAGGTTCAGTGAAGCTATTTATGAGATATATATAGCTCTCTCCCCCTTATCTATATTACATTTATAGAAAACATTTAGAAAAATAATATAATTTTTTTTTTAGATCTACGTGAAAGTTTTTTTTTTTTTTAAGTAATATTCCAGTAGAATTGCTTTAGTATGGGATTTTAGTTAGAAGATCGGTATGAATTAATTAATTAAAGTGATATTTATGTGCTTTAATATGGGATTTTAAGAAGATTGATATGACATAAAGTGACATTTATCTGCTAGCTAATCAAGATTATCTGCTAATTAAGTATATGTCATAAGTACATACTTGATAAAGATTATACATTAAACTTTAAAAAGTAAAAAACCGAAAAATATCATATAATATAAATTGAACAATAGGGAGTAGCAATTTTTTGTCTGTTCGGGTTGGTCGCAAATCTTGCAAACTACGTACTTTCTTTTTGCTATCAACTTCGGCCTCGACAGAAAAAATAAAAATTGCTATTAAAAATAGAGAAAAATTCTTGAAATAGCAAAGTGATAGTCATAATAAGGTTTTATAGCTATAGTTTTGATAATTGCACTTCATAGCTATAGTTTTGTTTGATATGGAGGCTACGGTTTGCAAATATACAAACATGGTAAAATACAAATGGAGGCAACAATTTGTATATTTCGCTTGTCCGTTTGTATATTTCACTTGCGAATATACAGACAGGGTAAGTATACATACAAATTATATATTTATACACTTGGGAATTTTTTGGAACTCATTTGTTTATTTCGCTTACCCAATATACAAATAGGGTAATTTATCATGAATTTTTCATAAATCATATACAACTAGCTAGGGTAGCATATATAAATTCTAGATTCATACAATCAAGAACTGAATTATATAAATTTTGGATTTACATAATCAGAGACAAAATTATACAAATTCTTGATTTATACAATTAAAAAATCCAATAGCAAAAATTCGTAAAACTATAGCCACGGATTAAAAATAATTGAAACTATAGTTGCATTACATAATATACTCTAGATGTTGTTATTCACGTAAAATATGCGATTAAAAAGATGATATTTAATTTATTTAACCAATGAAGTTTTCTAATGAAGAATATCCAACTCACCGTTCTTTTGATAGCATATTTAAGAAAAAATGTCACATTTTTAATAATTTGATAATTTTAACATATCTTATAACATATTTAAGATAATAGAATTAAAAAATATTTTAATAGGTCATATATTTACTATTTTAAAATTACAAATTTTCCTCTAATTCATTTAAACTAATACAAACAAATTATGTGCATATGATAAGATAGTACTAGTTGTTGTGGGTGTCCAAGTGTCTATTTTCACTTTTCTTGGTTTGTAAAACTATGAAAAAGGAGAAGTCACATGGTGGGCTTGCTTGGCTTCAGTACAAATCGCAACTTTTGATTATTACAAGCTTGCAAGCAACACTGATTTGCATGCAATATTCTACCTAGCTTGCTCTTCATTGCATATCATATACTACTAATCTTCCGTACCAATTTATATTATATTTTTTATTTCTTGAGAGTGATCAAGTAATTTTAGTTTGACAAATAATTTATGCATGAAATCTTTAATTATTTTGAAATATCTATGTATTTGCAAATTACGTAAAAAGTACTATAAGTAACAATAATTGACAATTCAAAACATTTGAAAGATATATGAAATATTTATGATCAAAGATAAATTTATTTGAATCTCGAAATCTGAAATATGTCACATAAATTGTGATGGAGGTAGTATATTCTTAAGGTGGTTTGATAGATGGTTAGAGTTAGGCAGATAGTAATAGAAAAATTATTTGATAAGAAATTTATGTATAATTTTATATAAATATTAATTTTGTAGGATTTAGTTATTTATTTATTAGTTATTTTAATTTTTTATACCATATAAAATAGTATATATATGAATCCCTTCATAATTTATATATGCATTAGTTATATATGTTTTAAAATTGCAAATCAAAACAACATACAAATTTTTTAAATGAATAGTTTGTTTCCTAAACAACAACCAAACGTAATATTACTTATGCAAGTGATACATATATATATATATATACATAACTTATCTCTATACAATTACCAAACGATCCCTTTTAATGTATTATTTAAGCAAGAAAATAACGTACATGTGTAGCTCTTATATTAGACAAAAAAATACTATCACTATTAGTCACCCAAATTAATCTTAGTTATACTTGCACTTTCTTTTCCGCAGACAATTCTTTTTCTATCCATTCAATGTTGTCTGCTAACGTGGTGTATGTATGTGTGTATATATATATATATATATATATATATATATGGTATCTTCACTTTTTGCAAGTACATGTCTTTTTGTAAAGTTTACTCGACTTTTTATTAGTTTATTTGGGAAAACCTTATACAATATATAATATGCAAATGTTTGAATAATTTATTCAATGTTACGCTAATAAGCATGTCGATGTCGACAAGCTGGTCATTAATTATACACATTTTCAAATTATGAGAATGGTGTTATTGAGTCACGTGTTTTTCAGAAACAACTTCTATACTTTTACGAGGTAGGCCTCCACAGCTCCTCCCCTGACCCCTATCCTCTTCCCAAATTGGCTCTTCCTTGCTCATTTATATTTTGCACCTTTTTATTTTACGAGGTTATCTAGGATCTAAGGTTCAAATTTGGTTCAATTTTTATTTGGTTATATATTGTATTATGGAAATTTTCTTGAGTTTGAAATTTTCAAGATTCTTCAACGGTGAATAAAAATTTGAAGGAGATATAAAATATAAAAGAGTTACGTGCTGAAATTTGGGTGAAAGAAAAATATGCCAGCGTAATGGATTTACGAGATATATCAGTATCAAGTATATATCTAGTCATTAATAAAGTTAAAATGTCTATTTGATCATTTAATGTCTATAATTTAAAAGAATCATCTACGTATTCCACCATAAAATAATAAAATATTATAATTATTTTTTATTGATAATATTATAATATTAGTAAAAAATAATTTGTTATTAAGCACCAACTAATCAACTCATTAAATTTACAAAAAAAAGTGCATGCAAAAATTGTATAATTTAAAAATTCTTGCTTCCAATTTTAGGTTGCTATGACATCAATTAATATTTTGGAGTCTTTATCATTCTGACACTTGGAATTCTCTAGCCAAAATGTCAACTTTGAAATTTATTGTCATTCTTAATGGGTCGCGTTTGCTATAATAGTAAAATATGTCATAGGTGGGGGTAGTGTATAAAATTAGTATATAATTGAATTAAATAAAAAATAAAATAAATTTTAAATATTTCTATCGTCATCCCATATGCCATAGCCCATAGGACGATTTATTTAATTAATATTAAAGGCAGTGTCTACGGCATCGTCAGTGATGAGAGTTATTGTTGAGGCTTGAGGGCAACTATGATAACGACCCATAGAATACATTTTATTATAGGCTTTTTGATTCAATAACTATTTTATAAAATCTAGTATTGGAGACAATTGCGGCAACGCAATAATCGATGATAATTATGTATGTTCCCTTTATTAAAATGAATTGATTTGTATTTTGTAGTCAAGATTCTAAGCATGAGTTATCTTCTTCTTTTCGGGATCTTCCAAGGAAATAAGATCTCGAAAATAGTGTCATTTATAAATTAATTTTGTAAAATAATAAATATTAAAGATTATATACTTTTAATATGAACGGCAGATAAATAAAAATAGAGGGAGTAATTTAACAATAACATACTTTGGAAAAATCTATCAGTGAGGTTTGTGCATCTTATAATTTGAATAGAATAATAATTGATGATTATGTTCCCTTTATTAAATGTTTTTTTCAAATCTTTTAGATGTAAAAATGAATTTTTTTTAATGGGGGTAGAGAAAGGAGAAACGGGGGAGGAAATTGAACTCTCACCAATAAGGTGGGAATTCAGATAACCAATCAACTAAGTTAATAAGATTTTCCATGAAATCTCCGGTGAAAAGGACATAAAAATGAATCTTTTTTTGTAAAAAGCTAGAAAACAATCACTCCCGATTCTAACTATAAGACACTTCTACAAAATTGAAAGCCAAGACAAATCGTAAAGAGTAGAAAAATCATTTCTCCTGAATCTACCTATTAAGACACTTCTACAAAGTTGAAAGCCAATAGTAGATTTTGAATTTTATGAGTTTGAAATTATTCAAGTTCTTGAATTCAAAATTACTACGACAAACATCAATCGCCACACTCTATGCAGTGGACAACGTTAGACATGTTTTGAAGAAAGGAGTGTATTTGTATCATCAAACAAATGTATGTAATTAGCTAGGATATATTTTTTGTCTGTATTAAATATAGAAAGAGTGTATATATATATATATATTTCAAGTTACAAGAATCTCTTAAAATTTATGAATTTTGGATATAGGGGAGGGATGTATTAGAGAAGGGATAGGACATCCGGATATATAGGGGAGGGATGTATTAGAGAAGGGATAGGCCATCCGGATATATAGGGGAGGGATGTATCAGAGAAGGGAGGGACGATGTATCCGAAAGGGAGATACCGATGTATTAGTGAGAGAGGAGTGATGTATCCGAGAGGACCAAATATGTATTTAGGTAATTTTTATATATTTTAGCTTTCTTGATCCCTCAGTTGGGCTAGTGCTATTGAAGGACCGGAAGATCCAAGTTTCATTTGTGACCCAACTCGTTTCCTTTCCTTAAAAAACATGTTGCTCCATAAACATTTGAGAGTCATTATTTCAATGTTTGAATTGGAAATGTATTTTCACTTTCTTAAAAACATAAAATATAATGTTGAAATTTATTTTACCATCGTAAATATTTTGTATTATTATAAACATATAAATAAATTGTATTTTAAAAAAATGCAAAGAACTCTATTTTGTATAATTGAAAAAAATTATCATATCACAGACAAAGAATAATATCAATATTGTCTTACATAAACTTGAATATAGATATTATATACTACTCTATTAAAATTAAAAATAATCAATTTTGATGATACCATGTAACTATATCATATACGCCATGTGGGTGTTATACATACTTAAAAGTGTTTAAAACTCTTTTTTGGATGAATAAACAGTCTTCTATAACCTAGATGTATAATGCGACTCAGTTATTTATGATATTCTGTCAATATATTATATAGTTTTAGACTTTTATGATGTAACTAATGACAGTCATCCATGTAATTATTATAGAGAATTGAGTTTTTTTTTTAAGGAATAAGTTAGTCCTCTATAATACTCTACGAGTAGTCTATTAGATATATCGTATGAATATCACAAAAAATCGAAAATATATTATTTTGAGGGAACAAACCAATTATTTATGTTTAAAATGTAGACATCATAGAGGATTAAGTGGTGCTTTTTAAGGATGCAACCTCTCATATATAAATACATGTCAATATATAATATCTATTGATTTGGTATTACAGAGGATTTAGTGTTTTTCTTAAACGGATGAATGACTACTCCTTTTCTATATCCTTTCAATATACGGTATATATATAGTATGTATATGGTATCATAGAGAATTGAATAGTAATTTTAAAATAAATAAATGAACCAATTTCTTATGATACATTTTCAATTTATGACATATATTACATGAATACCATAGCATAATTCACCTAGTATTGATTTAGTATACTATATGTAGAATAAGTTATATACGCCAATATATACCTATATCATTTATAATTTGAAAAGCGTGGAAATTTCTCTAGTTTAT